>PVKS010029748.1:0-25058 GCA_004027875.1 Aplodontia rufa | reverse complement strand
AAAAAAAAAATAACCCCCTAGATCCCTCCCTATTCTCCCTCACTCTCCCCTCCCGTGCCTACTCTACCCCTTCCCCCCTACATATCTATGGTTGCCCTAGATTATGTGTTGCTATGCCTTTGTTGGGTCTAATACATGAGATTAACTACCTTTCACATAGGCCTGGGTTTAGCTCCAGCCTCCACAAATGAGTGAAAACATTCGGCCCCTGACTCTCTGGGTTTAGCTAACTTTGCTCAACATGATTTCTTCCATCACCATCCATTTACCTTCAAAAGCTGCAATTTTGTTGTATCTAATTGCTGAGTAGAATTCCATGTTATGTATACGTACCACAGTTTTTGGATCCATTTATCCAATGAGGGGCATCTGGGTTGGGAGGAATAAAATCTTAAGGCTCAGGTTTCTGAATTGGTTCTGGGTTTCTGGAATTGATTCTTTAATCTGCTTAGATTTTTTTTCAGTGCTGGGGATCAAACCCAGGGTCTTCTGCATGCTAGCCAAGCTCTCTACCATTGAGGTACACCGAAGGCCTATTTATTTTTTTAAATTTATTTTGAGATCCAGTCTCAATAAATTGTCTGGGCTGGTCTCAAATTTGCACTCCTCTTGCCTCAGCCTCCTGAGTAGCTGCTATTGCATGTGTGGTAATTTGATTAGATTTAAAACACAATTGATTCTATTTCTGGTCATAAAAATAACACTGATAGTCACTGGTGTGATGTACAATAGAGATTATGTAGAATATTACCAATGAATACTCCTAATCAAACACTTATAAGAGGCAAAGATCCCTGTGGCCATGTATATGATACCTGTTTTAGCTTTTTCATCACTGCGACAAAAAGACCTGACAAGAACAATAAAGGAGAGGAAGTTTATTTGGGCCTCATGATTGTAGAAGTCTTATTCCATAGATAGCTGACTCTATAGCTCTAGGCCTGAGGTGAGGCAGAACATCAAGGCAGAAGGGCTTGATGGAGGAAAGCCGCTCAGGACGTGGAACAAGGAAGCAGAGAGAGCTGTGCTTACCAGGGACAAAATATAAACCCCCAAGGCACACCCCAGGGCCCTATCTCCTCCAGCCACACGCTACTTGCCTACAATCTGGTTAATCCTTATCAGTGGATCAATGCATTGATTAGGTTAAAGTTCTCATAACTCAATCACTCAATCATTTCACCTCTAAATTTCCTGCATAGTGTCACACATAAGCTTCTTTTTTTTTTAAATATTAAAAGAGAGAGAGAGAGAGAGAGAGAGTCAATTTGACCTAGGTTTTCATTCTGTCTTCATTGCTCTGACACAGTTGTGTATGTGGTGCTGGGGCCTGAACCCTGGTCCTCATGCATGCCAGGCAAGTGCGACACCACTGAGCCACCACTCCCAACCTCACACATGAGCTTTTGAAGGATATCTCACGTCTAACAATACTTTGAACATTTCTATCAAACTAACACATATAATGGGACTGGATTCTTGCTCCCAGCATTATGGACAAAGAGGAAAGAAAAGGATGAGTTTGGGGATTCAAATTCCCCACTCAAATACTTCTAAATACTTCTATGGTTCTACATCTGTCCTGAAAGAAACCCTGTGTTCCTAAGATTGTTGAAAACCAAGCCTAAGACTCTTGTCCTGTGAGTAGCTGAATTAGAGTGCAAATTGAATCCCCCACCATCAAAGTGAGAGTATTGACTGGGAAGGAGTGAGATGCTGAAAATTGGTTTGGCAATATGAAGGAAGACCTGATGAAACTGGAAAATTTGACCCCCTAAATTCTGATGAGCCTTCTTAGTGAATGTAAGCAACCTCTTTACCTAACCCCACATATAAAAGGATTAACCCTGTCTTTCCCAAGGAAATAAGAATGGCCTTTCCTGAGGTAGTTGTCAATAAAAGGACCTACCCTTACTACCCATGTTTGCTTCTAGACCTGTAACTTAACTCAAGTCCCAGCAGGTCCCAGTATGACCCATGAGGATGTGAGCTATAGTGCAAGAGAACTACTGGACTTTTCTAATTTACACACACATGAGTCTGGGGAATACGTGCAAATGGTTGTTAAGGGTATAGGAACATAACGTTAGATCAAGCTGGGTTTATGGATAAGGGTCTACTAAACAGAGATTCTGTATTTTCTGTTGCTGCCTGTGGAGTTAGAAAGGACTCTAATAGTATTGTTTGGTTGGCGGAACCATGAAACAAAACATGGCTCAGAGTAAAGGGATTTGAACCATTTGACCTTCCTTGATTTACTGTAGAGGAAGGATTTCACAATCACAGGAATATTGGAAAGTTAGAGTGTGCTTGTCATTTAAGACCTACTTACCCATGTTGAGAGGGTCCAGAGAACTACTCTTTACCAAAACTTGGAGAAATAGTTTTGTGGGGGGAGCCTCAGCATCCCTGAAAGACTCTGACTAGTATTCTCTGTGGGCCTTGTAGTGGGAACAGCAACCATACAATAAGAACGCTTCAATGAAATGGGAATAATTGGATCCTGGTGTGGCAGGAACCAAGCAGAAGCACTCAACCACCAAGGGCAAGGTGGGCATGGCTATTAAATGGACCAAAGAGTCAAAGCAGCAATCAGAATGGGCTCATGCAGAACTATGGCATTGGCTAGCTGACTGTAGCATTCCTAGAAATGAAATAAATAGGAAGCCTACTATTGTGGCTTGGATTTTTAGTGTCCCCCCAAAGCTTGTGTGTTAAGCAATGCCACAATGTTCAAAGGTAAAAAGATTGAATTATTAGAGCTGTAACTTCACTGGTGGATTAATCCATTTGATGGATTAATTATTTGGGTGGTAACTATAGACAGGTTGGGCATGTCTGGGGGAAACAGGTCACTAGGGGTGTGGCCTTAGACTCTATCAATCTCTGTTCCCTTTCTCTCTCCTCTCTTTCTTCTTCTTGGCTGCCATGAATTGACAGCTTTCCTCCACTGTGCTCTTCCACTATGATGTTTTACCTCACAGTGGACCCAGAGAAATGGGATCAGCAGTCTATGGACTGAGATCTCTAAAACCATGAGCCCCAAATAAGCTTTTCCTCCTCTACGTTCTTCTGGTCAGGTATTTTGGTTTCAGTGACAAAAAGATGACTAACACATCTAGTCAATTCCCACTTGATCTATGTAAGCAGAAAAATTCTAGGTTAAGGGAACAAAAGCCTAACTTGAATCATAAGACCTGTATGATGGCCCCTTAATTGTTTCCCAGATTGGAGCCAGTTTATAGATTCCATACCCCCTGAATGAAAAGGATGCTGGGTCTGCTTGATAATGAACCTCAGTACCCTGCCACAAATTTGTACTGCCACTCCTCCTTATGCTTTCCAAAGGGGCCTACAAGCATTTGCCAGGGTGACTGTGCACTGGGGAAAAGGAAGTGATGGGAATTTTTGGGAACTACTGGATATTGGCTCCTACTGATTAATTCCAGGACACCTGAGATTTCATGTGGTTCACCAGTTTGAGTATGGCTTATGGAGGTCAGGTGATCGATGGAGGTTTGGTTTAAGTTCATCTCAGTATGGGCCAGTGGGTATGGGGGCGTGTGGTATTTCATCAGTTCTGCATTGTGTACTCTGACCAGATATACTTAGCAGCTGTCAGAATCCCCACTTTGATGAAGAATGTATCATTTGAAATAGAGACTAAAGGTGGAAGACCTGATAGAAGGTTATTTGAGAAGTAATTTGAGTGTTTTGAAAAATTCAGGTTTTATAGGGCTTAAAAATAGTTTGTCTATAAGTACCATTTTTTTCCTGTACAGGTTTTAAGTCATGCATGGTGGCACATAACTCTAATCCTAGCTACTCAAGAGACTGAGGCAGGAGGATTTGCAAGTTCCAGGTCAGCTTCTGTAACTCAGTGAGACTCTGTCTCAAAATAAAAATAAAGGACTGGGGTTGTAGCTTAGTGGTAGAGAACCTCTGGGTTCAATCTGTAGTATGAGGGGTAGAGTTGGGGAATTGGCTCAGTGGTAGAGCAATTATTTAGCATGTGTGGGATTAGGTTCAACCCCCAGCAGCCCCAGTACACCCCAATGACAAATACATATTTTGACATTTATATAATTTGTGTTTTTTATAAAATTGGAGAACTCATATTCAGACAGTTGGCTATTACACAGTTGTTGAGTAAATTCAGCTTTTTGTAAATAATATAAAATGAATGCAACATACTAGCTAACCAAAAACAAGCTTGGTGGCCTCATAATTAAAGAGTTATTTCACAATTAACCATCAAAGTTAAAAAAAACTAAATAGGAGATCTTCTTACAAACAACTCGTGTTTATGGTATAGGGTATAGATTAAGTATGGATTTAGTTTTGAGAGAGATGCTTTCACTATTGTCTATAGCAATTTTGCTTTTGTGCTTTTTGACTTACTCCTGCACCAAAGGTTAGATCCCCCTACCTTAGTTTCAAAAGTGCTTGTGTTGATAATTTTAAATAATTAATTTCTTGTTCAGGTGTACAGTTTCTGGGTTATTACTCACATTTTGATCAAGATTAAATAAAAGCTACACCCCAGTCCTTTATTTTTATTTTGAGACAGAGTCTCACTAAGTTACTTGTGTGTGTTTAGATTTTAGTTTTTCTGGGAGTAAATCTCAGTGTCTAAAGAGGAAGGAAGTGGGGGAAGAAGAGAGAGAGAGAGCGAGAGAGAAAGAGACAGGCAGAGAGAGAGAGAGGAGAGACCCAAGGGCAGCAGAGGATGGTTGAATAGTTCTTAGCTTTTAGGATTCTGAGAGAATTGAATGCAGTCACCCATGCTAACTCTCCAGTCCAGGGTCTACACAAAGTAGTTTCTTAATCAATACTCCTCCTACTCTTCTGATCCAACTTGATGCTTTAGTTTCTCCCTTGTATTCACTTTATGTAGGGCAAGGATATATTAGTGTATTCTGTCTCCTTTGTAGGCAGAGCATCTCTTTTAGCGATGGGAAGTACAAAGAGTTTAAGGAATTTTAAATTATTTTCTCCAGATGTATATATATATATATACATATATATATAATATATGTATATATATACTCCATGTAAAACTTCACAAAGATGCAAAATTTCACCTTTTGAGTAAGACTCATAAGGTTCTTTTCTTCATTTTCTTTTTTAATGAGAGAGGGACAGTGAGACAGAGAAAGAGAGAATCAACTTTTATTTAGGTTTTCATGTGGCTTTTGTTGCTCGGAGACTTCATTGTGTACGTGGTGCTGGGCTTTAAACCTGCATCTTTGCGTATGCTAGACAAACGCTGTAATTGGTGAGCCACTGATCCAGCCCCTCTTTTTTTCATTTTTATTGGTTCTTTTTAGATATACATGACCATTGAATATTCAATGGCATAGTTAAAAAGTGTGGAGTACGACTTGTTCTAATTCAGCTCCCAGTATTTCCCTTCCCGTTCTTTCTTCCCACCCCTTGTTCTTCCTCTACTCCATTGATATATCCGTTATTTACCAATCATTTTTTAATTAGTGTCTTATTGATGTACATGATGATGAGATTGTGTATGGTATGTTCATATATGATAATACAGGAAAGTTAAGTGTGATTCATTCCACAAACTTTTCCTGTCTCATTCCTCCTCCCTCCATTTCCTTCTCCTGATCTTTTCCCTATTTTGGATTAGCTTCTGCATATCAGAGAGAGTAATTGACCTTTGGCTTTTTGAGACTTTATTATTTCAATCAGCATCATGTTCCATCCATTTGCTGGCAAATGTTGTAAAGTCAGTCTTTCTCATGGCTGAGTAATACTTCATTGTGTATATATACACCACATTTTTAAATCCATTTATCTGTTGAAGGGCACCTTGGTTGGTTCCATAGCTTAGCTAATGTGAATTGCGCTGGTGCAAACATTGA
The DNA here is from genome assembly GCA_004027875.1 of Aplodontia rufa. Taxonomy (NCBI): domain Eukaryota; kingdom Metazoa; phylum Chordata; class Mammalia; order Rodentia; family Aplodontiidae; genus Aplodontia; species Aplodontia rufa. The sequence continues at coordinate 19,176 of PVKS010029748.1, read as the reverse complement.
TGTGGCTGCATCACTGTAGTATGCTGGTTTTAGATCCTTCAGATGTATGCTGAGGAGTGAGATAGCTGGGTTAAGGTGGTTCCATTCCTAGTTTTTTGAGGAGTCTCTATTCTGCTTTCCAGAGTGGTTGTACTAATGTGCAGCCCCACCAGCAATTTAAAAGCGTACCCTTTCCCTACATCCTCATCAACATTTATTGTTGTTCATATTCTTGATAAAACATATGCTTGAAAATATGACCTTTTGACCAGGTATACAATAGGCATGGATGGGAGAATCTTAAGTAAACTGGAATATTTTCTGGGAATGGAGATGGAGGTTGTAGGGTTATGTTTGAGCTGTAAATATAAAAGTAGCTCACTCTCTATATGAACATGTGCAAGCATTTAATTTTGGTGGCCTATCCAGGGGAGATCATATGTGAATTTTTTTTTAAAGAGAGAAGGACAGTGAGAGAGAGACACACAAAGAGAATCAATTTTTATTGAGGTTTTCACATGGCTTTCGTTGGTCTGACACTTAGTTGTGTACATGGGTGCTGGGGTTTGAACCTGTGTACTCGCACGTGCTGAGCAAGCTCTGTAACCACAGAGCCACCACTCCAGCCCCATTTGTGAATCTTTTACAGAATCATAATAGACTTTGTTTTGCTCTGGAATAATTAAGTCAGAATCTCTGTAGGTGTAGAGAATATAGTGATTTTATTGTGCAGGTTGGGTAGAGAGCCAGGTAAGTTTATACACAGAGATTCTGTGTCAGTAGGAGCTGCAAAGATGCCAGGACTTTTTCTTATTGTGCTACCAAAGGTGTACCACTGTCCCCAAGCGGCTTTCTTCTTGTGTTTGCAGTGATGGTTTTTATATGTCTGCATATCGTGCCAGTAGAATAAAATGGTGTTGCATCTGAAAATCATGTATGGTGTTCTACAGATTTTCAAGTTTCCCTAGACACTCTCTTAGGTCTTTAAATGACCAGATGGGAAGAGTGCTAATCCCAGTTTCCGTGATGAGGGAAGTGTTGTATGGAGACCTTAGCGATGAGTGAAGGACTCCTGGTCCTAATAAAGTTTTCTTGCTCTGCACTCCACTCATTGCTATTCATCTTTGCTATTGGTTACTTTATGCTAATGAGGTTGGAATGTTTATTTTGTCAAGTACAGAGTTCTTCCTAGAAAGCAAAAGGAACTTATGATAAAGACTCAATAATTTCCCAGTGCCTGGTACAACCTCTATTACCTTTCTTCCAATTTGAAAGCAAATTACAATAATGATACCACCACCACCACCACCAAGAGTTATAACAAGCTCTTTCCTTGCATGCATTCTGTATTAGGTTTTTTATATGTCTTTTCTATTTCTTATTACAGCCTCCAAGGTATACATAATTTTCACCATTTTACAGATGAGAAAATATAGGCTCTAAGAGGGTAAAGTAACTTGTCAAAACTAGTCAGTGACAGATCTAGGATTTAAAACGAGTTATGTATGACTTAGACCTATTGCTTCTCCTGCACCTTGCTCTACTGTCCATGGAAGAGTTTTCTGAGGTGCCCATGACATATATAACCTTTAGAAACTTTTTGTGCAAAATAGGTCACTCCCATAAGTTACAAGTATAAATCAGTGCTGGATTTCCAACAGAGTGCTGGAATCAGTGATGGCCTATTTCTCTAGACAACAGAATATCCCAGGCAGCTGGCTCACAACATCCAGGGAACTGAAGGGGTATGCAGTGATCCTGGAGGCATAGCTTTGTACCCAGAATAGGCTGTCAGGAGAGCTGAAGAGCAACACTGCCATCATCCCAAGTTAGACTGTGAAGTATCCCAAGGTAAAATCTGTCACCATGTATAGACCAGAACAGCAGAGGCACAAATGACTCCCCCACCCCACTCCCCTAGCAACCATGTCAGACAGAATACTCAGGTCCTCATTGGACCTCATGATTGCCCAGCTATAATGGTCTTTGGTAGGCCAGTGGGCATGAAATTCCCCTTTATTTATAAATCTTAAACAGTGTAAGCCCAGGTAATCTGATTTTCACTTTACAAAGTGTTGATTTAGTTTACAGAGAAGGAAGCTTGAAAGTCACAGCTATTAGCAGGGGAGGAAGGAAAGAAAGACATGCCCCAAGGGGTCCACCGCACATTCTGAGTGTGAGCGCCCTCCTCCCTGCGGGCTGGCCTGGGGCTGCTCAAATGTGTAGAGTGAGCAGTTTTTGTTTCACAGCTGGAGCTTTTGCTGATGCAGAGGTGCACATTAATCTCTATTGGGGATGTACAGAAAAGAGCCCAAAGAAGGCTCATCCTTTCTTTGGCCTCTCTGCTTCATTTTTCCATGGGTCTTAGAAAGGGAAGTCTTAACCTTGAAAGGAGATGTGATAATGGATTATAAGGTATGTGGAACGAATTACAAAATTATGGAACCATTTAATGTTAGGAGTGAAGGGATGGAGGTCTACATGCCCACATATTTCTAATTCTTGAGGAAACTGAGTCCTACAAATGAAGTGCCTGGTCAAGTTCACCTACTCAGAGACCAGGATCTGGGACTCCTGTCTGTTGCCAGAGATGTCTTTCCTCTATACCACGTCATTTTGCCTTTTGCTCTTAAGGAGTGACCATATAAAGCAATCAGATAATCTTTCTTTTTTTCCTTTTTTTTTGTTCCAGAGATTGAACTCAGAGGCACTTAATCACCGAGCCACAGCCCCAGTCTGTTTTTATATTTTATTTGGAGACAGAGTCTCACTAAATTGCTCAGGGCCTAGCTAAGTTGCTGAGGCTGGCTTTGAATTTGTGATCCTCCTCCCTCAGCCTCCTGAGCCTCTGGGATTGTATGTGCCACCACACTCAGCTGAATGATTCATTTTTTAAAGAGGTAGTTATGCTTCAGTTGCATTTGGCTGCTGGTAACAATGGCTATGGATCATAAAGTTATTTATTGTTTACTGATCAAAAACTCTGGAGTAGGTGGTTCCGGAGTTAGTTTAGGAGGCCACTGATGTCAGGACAGGAGGTTGGCATCTCTGTGATTCTCATTGCCTTTTCCGTAAAGTCATAACGATTTCCACTATAGCTCTGGACTCTACATCTCTTCATAATGGGCTTTCTAAGTAGGGAGGAAAAGGGATAGTGGTGAGAAAGTACCTCCCCCATGATGCTCCCTCTTTAGGCATGAAAATATTTCCTAGAACCCTCTGGATGATGCCCTCACGTGTCTTATTGCTCTTCATGAATGAGTCACTGGTTGAAGATGTTACATGAACTCTGATGTATCTCCCAGGGTTGAGAGTGTATGGGATTTCTTTCAATACATTTTAATACCTCAATAAAAAACAAGTTTCCCCTGTGTTACGTCTTGGATCTGGAATGTGTTGCAAAGCCTCATGTGTTTAGAGATGGGGCTTTTGGCAAGCGATTGGGTCTTGAGACTCTGACCTAATCCATGGATTAATCCATTGACGGTTGAATGAACTACTGGGAGGGAGAACCTAGTTGGTGGAAGTAGATCATTATGAAGGGTTTATCTTCTTTCTCTCTACTTCCTGGCTGCCATGAACTAACCAGCTTTCCTCTGACATGTGCATCTGCCATGATGTTCTGCCTCATTTCAGACCCAGAGGCTTGAAGCTGGCTGACCATGGACTGAATCTTCTGAAATGATAAAGCAAAAATAAATCTTCTCTCTTCTAATTAGTTCTTGTTAGGTGTTTTGATCACCATGATGAAAAGCTGTCTATTGCCTTCCTTGGATTAATCACTGGCAAGAAGAATTGGATGAAGATGACCATCTTAAATTAACTATGACTCATCCCCAAGTTTGAATGTATATGGGGCAATGTCTCTAAAAATATTTCAATACCTGAATAAAAAAACCAAGTTTTCCCTAACAAGAAAAAAGAGAGAAAAAGGCTGTTGGGAATGTGACTAACAGAATCTATCACATGCACAAGTTTATTTAGACATGAACTTGATTTCGTAGCTTGGCTATACCACTCACCATCTTAGACAAGTCACTTAAGGATTTTCCTGCCTCAGCCTCCCAAGTATTTGGGATTACAGGTATGAGCCATTCTCCTGGCACAACAGCCTTTTGATCAAACTGTCTCTTATTACCCTGTTGACCTCGCTGAACTTAAATTTCAAGGTCCATAACCATAACCACTCTTTGTGTACACCATCAATTTCCTTGTGCCTTTCTGACTATTCACCAATCCTAGTTGCATCCAACTCATCTGTCCCTGAATCCTATATTTGAATGTGGCTGGTGAGAAACACAGCGTGCTGACTGGCTTCGCTAAATTCATTCACAAAGGGCCTCCAGGGATCAGCCAACACCCTTCATCTGCCTGGACCATTCCCTCTCCCATTCCCCTCAATAGTTGCTTCATTCCTTGTCTGCTGTTCTCCATTTCCCAGCATCCCATTCCCACCCACACTCAGGCTGGTATCCTCAGTTCCTCTTTCACTAAGAACAGCAGAAGCACCCAGAAAAGTGCATCCTACTGCCACGCCTACCTCCCTAATTGCCCTGTACTTCCACCTCTTCCTGTGACCCTGCAGAGGTACCCCGTCCATTTGCACACTAGGTCTCATCCCCAATCATCTCCTTGGGACACCACTTTTTAAATTCTCACCTTCTGCCTCATCATCAAATTTTCTGTCTCTGTGGAACCATGCCAACCTGCACACAACAGTATGCAGTTTCTTCATCTTGACCTCACACAACTTTCTTATTCTCTTTTTAGCAGAACTCACTGAATCCAATTCCTCACCTCCCATTTGCACTTGAAACCACTTTGAGGAGGATTTGGTCCCTACCACTTTAGAAACATGTTCTTGTCAAGACCACTAGTGACCCCTACTTGTTCAACCTTGTGGTCAAATCTGAGTCCTCAGCTGTTCTGACCCAGCCACTCTAGCCCTTGACCCCCTTCCTCCTCCTTGATGCACTTTGCTTAGTTGGACTTCTAGGCTACACTGTTTCCTAGCTTCCTGCTGTCCCACTTGCTGCTCACCATTGGTGAGTTCCCTTCCTCTCCCTGTCCTTTTGAGTTTGGAACAGTTTAAGGCTAAGTCCTTGAATTTCTTCTCTGTTGTCATCCACTCCTTTGGATATATCATTCAGCTTTTTTTTTTTTTTTTTTAGAGAGAGCGTGTGTGAGAGAGAAAGAGAGAAACAATTTTATTTAGTTTTTCATGTGGCTTTCGTTGCTCCAAGACTTCATTGTGTATGTGGTGCTGGTGTTTGAAATTGCTTACTCGAATATGGTGGGCAAGCGCCATAACTGCTGAGCCACCGCTCCAACCCCCCGCCTCAGCTTTAAACACCATCCTTCCTTTGGATGTTAACCCTTGACATACATCCGCAATTCAGCTACCTCATACCGCTTATGCTGCTACCATCCTGGACCAAGTTGTCAGCCTCACTCACTTGGATTATACATAAAGGCTTCTATCTAGTCTTTGTGATTTTTTTTGTTGGAGGGAGAGACTATTGAGGATGGAGGGTAAGGGAAGGTTTTCTGAACTTGGGATTGAAGTATGAGATGCTGCCCTGGACTATAAACTTGGATTCTTCCATCCATATTGGAATCTTTACTTAAATATTTCAGTAACTGTGTTCAGAGAGGAAAACTCTTAATCGCATTTTCCTTGTCTGTTAAACGAAGATGCATATTACTACCTCCCTCGCAAGGTTGGAATGGCAAACTGTTTGTATCATGCGGCAAGGTAGCTAGCACATGGCAGGGCCTTCCCAGATGCCAGTTCCTTTGTTTTTCTTTTATCCTGTACACATTTGTTTCTGAATATTTTATGTGACATTTAGGAGAGAGTTCCAACTTATAAAAGATGGGGAAAGTTAACCTACTCCCAAAGACCCATTCAGTTGAGTGTAGTGGACACAGAGAAGACTAGAAAAGTCTAACATAATGATTGCAGGTTGTTTCCCACTACACAACATGGTAAAGTCAAACCTTTTCTCGTGCCAAGTACTTAAACCTCTTAGAAAGTGTTTCCACATTTGGAAGTCTCCAAGCATCAAGATGTCATACGAATAACTTGCCCAACTTACCCAATGCATCTGATTTCATAGTCTATACAGATAGATACCCTAATTCTTCCATAATGTGATATCAAAGCGAGACTTCACTAGGGAATTCCCATGTGTGTCAAACCTTTCTCACACCTTCTGTGGGTCTGTGAACCCCAGGCTCTACCTATTTCAAGAGAGTATCACCCTTGAAGAAGACATATTTTGTTAAATATTAAAAAACAGAAAGGAGTTGTCAGGAATTATCTGTTAGAAATTGTAAGTAGAATAAAGATAGTCTAGTTGGGAGATGCTGGTTTTTATCCCTGCAACAGCACATGTACACAGTCAAATAAATATTTGAGTGGTTGCAGGAAAAGGGAGCTCAGAATCCTCCCAGGATAATTAATGCATTTAATTTCTATGTATTCAAGCAGAGAAAGCTAGAAATGGCTTCTTTGTCCTTGGTTAATTGCTGAATAAAGATGATCATCCATGCAAGGACCTCTTTTTACACATCACCACTATAAGCCAGTGCAGCCCAATTGTACGTCTCCTCCTCCCACTGCTTCTGGTGCAGTGAGGAAATACCCTGTCTGTCTGAGGAGAAGATCATTTTGAACTGGCAAGAAGCTTATGATATATATCAGCTCTCTGGAAGGAAATCTGGTATTGCATCTCAGGAACCACAAAGCTGTTGATCCTCCTTCACCTTCTGATTCCACTTTTGAGCACATAACCAGAATTGCAGGTGAGGGGGACATAAGCATAAAGATGTTCTTTGCTGAGTTACTTACAAAGTGGAAAACCCTACTAGGAAACTTCCAATACTGAGTGGTCTCAACCATGTAAATACACTTTGGTACTATACAGATAAAAATAAAAAATATAACATGCTAACAATAGCTGTCTTTCAATGGTGATATGATGGGTAATTTTTGCTTTACCTTTTATATATTTTGGGGTATTTTCCAGATGTTTCTATAGTGAATATGAATTTTATATTATTTTATTTCTCTATTGAACAAATAGGAGGTATACAAATAATTATTTATAAGTAAAATATTTATTCTCTGGGCCTTTACAGAAAATATTTGATGAGGCCCAGTTTGGAACATCAGAGTTGCCTCCTTAAGGAGATAACATTTAATCTGAGAACTTGAGAAATACAAGAGTCAGAAAAATAATTTCCTTAAAATCCTATTAGAGAAAACTTGAAAAATGTTTTAGTCAAACAGAGATTTTTGTTGGAATCTGACTTCTTCTCCACGTAGTCAGAAAGGGAAGTCTATTTAAAGGGCGTGCTGCTAAAAATAAGTTTCCTCTGCTCTTCTCTATCCTTTCTTCAGATTCCTTTAATGTGTGGTTGGTTTGATTTTAAAACACCATTGCCTTATTTTCATTCCTCTGAGCCTGTCGCTTTCTAAGACCAAAGACAATTCCAAGCTGACCCCAGAAAACAATAGCAACTGTTATGATTGTGGATTTACTTTGTGCCAGGAACCCAGCTCTGTACTTTGAATCTACTCCTCTGTGTAATCCTGACAATTCTGCAAGATGACTGCTGTTGTCTGAGTTTTACAAAGAGGTAACGAAGGTCAGGGATGCTGAATGGGTTGCTCATGGTTAGACTTCTGGTAATCCTGGATCCAGGAACCCACCAGATATTATCTGTTTCAAGACTGGGCTCTTCTTTTCATGGTATCCATCAGTGCAGCGTCCTCCCTCTTCCAAGGAGGGACAATCCATTTCCTCTGTTGCATTATCACCCGTTAAAAACCTTTCCCAAGCATGGTGGTGCATACCTGCAATCCCAACTACTTGGAAGGTTGAGGCAGGAGGATTGCAAATTCAGTGCCAGCCTGGGCAACATGTTGAGACCCTGTGTCAAAATAAAAATAAAAAGGGCTGAGTCTGTAGCTCAGTGGTAGAGCACCCTTGGGTTCAATCTCCGATACTGCAAAACAAACTAACAAGAAAACGACGCAAAAACAAAACAGTACCAATATATTATAAGAACAGCTGTGGGGGCTGGAGCAGTGGAGTACATGGGTTCAAACCCCAGCACCCACGTACACAACTAAGTGTCAGAGCAATGAAACTCATGTGAAAAGCACAATAAAAATTGGTTCTCTCTCTCTCTCTCTCACTCTCTCACTGTCCTTCTCTCTTAAAAAAAAAAAAAAAGAAAGAAAGAAAAATAAAAGCTGTGGCTGATGATATAGCTCAGTGGTAGCTGCCCCTAGGTTCAATCCCCATGACTGAGGGGAAAAAAACAGCAACAAACTTCTCATCTCTCCATACCTGTTATATTTGATTTCATCCCCTCTGCTCTGAAAGTAGTAATCATAGATATTAATTTCCTTGAAAATCTTAATATATTGGGGGACACTTCCCTAATATACCACACAGCTTGTTGAGCAGAATTGAAGGATGATAGAATTTCTAGCTTTCTAACTAGTCCCTCATCTGCTTCATGTAATTTTCGATAACTCCATTTCACTCTAATTTTCTAAATTTATTGTCTTAATTTCATCAGCTAAAGACAGATTTTAAAATGAGTTTAATAGCATAGCCATTTCTGAGGTGTTGTTAATTTCGCATTTCTCTTCCCTGGTGGAGAGGCTCATTTTTCTTCATTCCTCCTTTCCCAGACTCCAAAGACAGTGTTTGGGAAGCTCTCCTTGTTTTCTCTGATACCTATGTTGCTTTGCACAGGGAAGTTTGCTAGCAAAACCAGCAGGCTTGAAAATAGGAGACCAGGGACACAGTGACAGCAGATCCTTTTTCAGCATCGAAGTTCTAGGAGAGTCATTAACCTTCCAGAGGCTCAGCCTCTTCTGGGAAAGCCAAGGAGCCAGCTTCATATCTGATTTCTAAGATTTGTCAATCTGCCCATATCTGGATCAGCCAGGGTATGGTCAGGAGACAGAAATCATGCCAGTGATTTGAAAAGAGACTTTGAAATAAAAAATTATTAACAGGGTAAGTGAAATATTTTTTAAAAGTAGCACTGTGGAAGTGAAAGCAGGGAGCAGCTACTACCACTAGGGCTGCAGAAATCAGACCAGGGAATGGAATTATTATTTGGTAGCTCAGAAAGGGACCCAGTGAACTGCAGTTCAGACAGGCCCTGGCTGGTTGGCGCTGGTGTGGGCCAGGAGGGTGGGGCACACTGTGGCTTCTGCTAATTGCATTCAGCTGCTGCCATGGAGAGGCTTTGCTGCTGCCAGGGTGAAGAAGTAATCCTCCCTGAGTCTTAGCAGGAAATGAAAGCACAGTTCCTTTCTTTCTTCCCCACCCTTGAAGCCTCCTTCTAGTGCTCTATCGGCAGATTCTTGTGGGGAGTGGCTGGCATGTCCGAATCTAAAACTAGGGTCTAGAAGGTTGGCTTTTATTTCTCTAACAGCAGTGCTGAAGATCATCGTATTGAAGTAAAAGAAAAATGCACTTTTATTGGATAATAATGTTTTCCTCCTGGTGGGGCCAAGGTATGTGGTGTAGCAGTTGGCTCTCAGGAGCACTTCTCTAACTTTCCCCTTTCTCTCCCTCCAATTTATGAGCCCATGCAAGCATCCCTGTGTGAACCCACAGCCATACATGCGTGCATCCATACACAGGCACGTTTTCTCTGCCTTTCTCTCTCTCTCTCTCTCTCTCACACACACACACACACACACACACACACAGAGAACCTTTTATAATTTTTATGATCTGGCCTCTGTTCTACCCTTCAGTCTCAATCCTTCATTGGGCTCTGCCACATGCATTATACTTTGCTCACACCAGATGATATTGCCCAAACATAGCAGGCTTTCTTTGTGCCTTTCTGTCTTTGCACATGACATCTGCACATGGCATTGGCTTTAGCGAACTCTCCCAATCACCAGTGGAAACCTAAGTTTTGTTTGTCCTTCAAGAACAGCTCCTGTTTCTCTCAGAAGCCTTTCCACATTGAGTGTGGTAGACCCAAGTTGTGCTCCTTCTCTGAGTCTTAGTGACACCTGACACATACCTTTATCGGAGCACTTATTTTCTCCCTTGATGATAATCATACATTTCATTGTTTATGTCCTTGAGAGGAAGGAACCAATTCCAACTTAGCAAGCAGTCCTGGAGTTGAGCAAAGGAATAATGAACTAATATATTGCTAAGAAATCTGACCCATTTGTATCTATAAAGATCAGCAAAGTGTAATAGTTAGACTATCAAGTTGGTTATTTAAAAAGACAAACATTGTTGACAAACTTAGTTAATTAAGAAAAAGAGAGATGATAGATGAAATCAGAAATGAGAGAGGAGACATTATAATTGATAAAACAGAAATATGAAAGATCATGAGACTAATGTGAACAATTTTACAGCAATAAATTGGAAAACCCAGAAGAAATGGATGAATTCCCAGAAGCATATATTCTGTCTCCTGCCAAGACAAAATCATAAAGAAATAAAAAATCAGAACAACCAAACATGAGTAAGAAGTTTAAGTCTGTAATCAAAGACCTTCAACAAAGAAAAACCCAGTACCAGATGGCTGGGAATTCTACCCAATATTTGAAGAAGAATTAATTCCAATTTTTCTCAAACTCTTCCAAAAAATGGAGGAGGAGGAAATACTTCCAAAGTTGTTTTGCAATGCCAGCATTACCCTGTTACCAAAGCAAGATAAAGACACTACAAGGAAAGAAAATGACAGGTCAATATTCCTGATAATATAGATGCACAAATCCTCAACAAAATACTAGCAAGTCAAATTCAGCAACACATTAAAAGGATCACACACCATGATCTATTGAGATTTACCTCTGAGATGCAAAGATGGTTTGACAATGCAAATCAATAAACACTATACACCACATTAACAGAAAGATAAAAATTCTATGATCATCTCAATAGATGTAGAAAAATCACTTGACAAAATTAAACATCCTTTCATGAAAAAGAAAAACTCTCTGAGAATCAGGTATAGAAGTAATGTACCTCAAAGTAATAAAGGCCATATATGATAAACCCAGAGCTAACATCATACTCAATGGTGAAAAGCTGAAAACGTCTCCTCTAAGATCAAGAACAAGGGGAAGATACCCACTCTTTACACTTCTGTCAAACAGTGTTGGAATTTCAAGCCAGAGCAATTAGACAAGAAAAATAAATAAAAATTATCCAAATTAGAAGGGAAGACTCAAAATTGACTCTGTGTGCAGATGACATGATCTTATGTACAGAAAACCATAGACTCCCCCCAAAACTGTTAGAACTAATAAACAAATCCATTAAAGTTTCAGGATGGAAAACTGACAGGCAAAAATCAATATTGTTTCTATGTACTAACAGTGAACTAACAATGAACTATCTGGAAAAGAAATCAAGAAAAAAATGCCAAAATTATGAATAAATTTAACCAAGGAAACGAAAGATCTACACATCAAGAACTATAAAACATTGATGAAAGAATTTGAAGAAGCAGCATATAAGTGGCAAAGCATCCCTTGTTCATGAATTAGAAGAATTAATGCTATTAAAATGTCCCTGCTACCTGAAATGATCTATAGTGCAACTGACAAAATAAAAGATATGGACATATCAATAGTGCAATCATTATCAAAATTCCAAAGGAATTTGTCACAGATGGAGAAAAAAAATTCTAAAATTTTGGTATCACACAGGATACCAAATAGATGAAGAAATCTTGAGTTAAAAGAACAAAGTTGAGGTCTGGGGATGTGGCTCAGTGGTGGATTGCTTGCTCAGCATGCATGAGGCCCTGGATTACAATCCCAGCATTGCAAAAACAAAACAAAAACCTGATCTATGGCACTACACTACCTGACTTCAAATATACTTTGATTACAGCAATAATCATAACAGCATGTTATTGGCATAAAAATATATAGACCAATGGAGCAGAATATAGAACCCAGAAATAAACGTTCAAGTTTATAGTCAATTGCTTTATGGTCAATTTTGCCAAAGAAACACAGTGAAAAGTACAGACTCCTCCAATCAGTGGTGTTGAGAACTCTGGATCCCCACATGCACAAGAATTAAATTGGAGACATCTCACATTGTATTTAAGTTATGCTACAATCTGCTAAGAAGTCTGGCCGTTGATTATAGCTTGCTTTTTAAAAGGTCCTTCATAGGTGTGATTACATTAATTACATTAGTGGTAGTCGACCCTGTTGGCAATTGCTGATTTACACTTGATCATTTTCTTCCTTCCCAACTTTTCCCATACTCATGTTCCATAGTTTACCCTAGAAATTCTCTTTCCTTAAACATTATCCCACAGGTAAGGAAGTTTTTAGAACAAATACTTTTCTTGCTTAAAAGTGAAATTACAGCCTTTCCTTGTTTGATATTTATACATCTAAAAGAAGTCTTTAAGAAAGGAACATTGGTCCTAGTTTCAGTTCATCTATATTGGTATATATACATAGATGTAAACCTGGCAAGGGTATTATTTTTGGAAAAACATTTTTGAAAAAGTCATATTTCTGTAGCATTGTTAATTTGCCGTGAATATCATCACATTTCTTTTTTTTTTAATGTCTATGATACAGAATTTCTAGGGTGGGTAAAAAGGGACATTGGATGTTTTAAACATCAAATGGTCTTTAATTTATTAACTTCTCTCTCCAACATTTCCCTCCCTTTCCCCTTCTTGCAGGATTGATAGTCTACCTAGGAATGATGGCAGGGGCCTTCATGCTGGGGGGCCTGGCTGATAAACTGGGAAGGAAGAGAGTCCTCAGCATATCTCTGGCCATCAATGCCTCCTTCGCCTCCCTCTCCTCCTTTGTGCAGGGATATGGAGCCTTCCTCTTCTGCCGACTCATCTCAGGCATAGGGTATGACTCAGAGACCTTGGACTGCCCCTCCGAGACCAAGGGTCCATGCACTCCGGCCCTCTAGCTATGTGTGTTTCCTCTAGAAACCCTTAGACAGAGTTTGTGATTGATTTTCAAGATACCATATTAAAATTGAACCTGAGAAAGGTAAGGGTTAGGGTTAGGCTGTAAAGTCAGTGTATAAAGTCAAAATAACCCAAGAATGCTTCCCTTAGGCAGAGAGGAACTGCCCCACGGATCTATCACATTCCTGAGGTGTTTCACCACACAGCTTAAGGGTGGGGTCTAGGGCAAATCAGTTTTTGGTATGACCATTTTTAGTATGTAACTTGATTTTCTCTTTCTGACTTTCTTTCTGCAGCATTGGAGGCTCTCTGCCAATTGTTTTCACCTATTTTTCTGAATTCTTATCTCGAGAAAAGCGGGGAGAGCATCTCAGTTGGCTGGGCATCTTCTGGATGACCGGGGGCATCTACGCATCTGCCATGGCTTGGAGCATCATTCCACACTATGGTGAGTCATTGCCTTAAAATAGCCCAGGGGGCCCTGTTTCTATGGCACCCACACCCAAACAATCTTTCCTGTCCTCAACTTTATTGCTTGTATTCACACATGGTTCCTATATGTGACCTTGATCTTCCTAAAGAACTTCTAGAGCTATAGACACATTGTTAATTTCAGCATACATGTCTTTTTACAAACAATATAATCTGTCCTCCTTCCTTCCCTCATTCTCTTTTTCTCTCTTCCCTTCTTTATCCTTCCTTTTATTTGAAAGGATTTCAACCTTCATGTCCTCTAGCTAGCCCTCCTCCCCCCAGCAAGTTAGGCCTTGGTAGCCCCCTTTTATAGATGATGGATGTAACAAATGCCAAGAGAAGTTGGTACCTTGTCCAAGATCCCCATGCCTCCTCCAGATGCAGGACACTTGCACACTTTCCCCTCTTATACCTGCTCTCACTCACTTGGCTGCACAAGTGGAGCAACACTTATAGACAAGGTCATGGCTTCAGCTCGGACAATTTTATTACCCTGGATAGTAGTAGCACTGTGTTTTGCAGACAGAGACCTGCCAACATTAACATTTACTATTGGTTTTCTAAACAGCAAATTAGGGAGAAGGCAGCAGATTTGAATTTTATTATGAATATAACTGGTAATGCCATCAGCATCCTTCAAAAATTATTTTTGGTAAACAACTAATTATGAGTCTTATCTTTGCCATGATTTAGAATCCTGAAGACCCTTAGCTAATCTTACCCCTGAAGTTAACCAACATTTATCTCCCATCCACCTTCTGTTTTAAATCTGATTCTCTCAACTGTGTGTTCTGAGCTAATGGAGGCTTTATTGTACATCTTTTCAGGAAGCTTTGGAGCAGAGAATACCTACTGTATTCATTTAAAGTGATATTAGGCACATTACTGTGATAAAGTGATAGACCCTGAAATCCCAGGGGGTTAATATAATATAAATTTCTTCCTTTTCAGTAGAATCTGACTAGTGTTTATAGTCTACAAATGGCTCTGCTCCATCAGTAATTCTAGGGGCTCACACTTTTCTATCATGCAGTGATTCCACCTTCTTTAACACATGGCTCGTGAGGTCTCTGGTTTGAGCAAAGCACCTGGGCGTTTGTGTTTGTATGTTGGTGTTTTCAAGAGCAGGTCAGGAAGTAGAGCTCATCATCTCTACTCATGTTCCATTGGCCCCACATTTGTGATATGACCACAGACTGCTGCAAAGACACTGGGAAACAGTGTGGCTGTGTGTGCAGGAAGTAGAGGAAGAGGGTTTGAGAACATCATATAGTCTTTGCTATATCTAGTATTTGAGAACCTTTTGGATTTTGTATCAGAAACAGAGAAGAGATATGAACAAGAATAGTGAGAGAGTTGAAGAATTTCAGCTAACTCTGTCCCTAGCCAGTTCTCTGTAATTCTAGATAATTATGTACTCCTAATATCAGGTTCTACATTCTACCCTTCAATTTCCCTTGTACATTGCTGTTGATTATACAGATCTAAGAAATTGCTTTTTTGTGGGGGGAGGGGACTACAATTCTTGCTCTAATATCACTTCTCTTTCAACTGATCCAAATGTGTTAAAACTAAGAAATGATTGCCACATTACATAAATGATTGAAAAGTCTTTGGGGGAAGGGAAATAAAATTTGAATGAAAGTCAAGTCAAAATTGTGGTGCTGTGTGATATGGGACAAGTTACTCCATCTTTTCAGCCTTTAGTCCTTCATCTATAAAATACAGAGGAAGGAAAGGAAAAGAACTGAACTTTCAGAAATTCCTGGGATGCAAAAGAGTGTTGAGAAAATGTTCAAGATGGTTCCAGTGCTCTCAGCTTCCCCTCTGGAAGCAGTAGCAACTCTAGGCTTCCTGTTTGAAGACTACTATTTCGCAAAGGAAGCACACCCTCAGCCCCAAAGCCCATGACAGAGGACCTGTATGGTCACTGGCTGACCACCACTGGCTGAGATCAGAGCCTGTGGTTAAATATTTTATCCCAAGTGGACAGGACATTTCCCTGTTTGTATGCCTGTATGAAATCTGTGACTTTTATACTGCATTTAAAATAGAGGCTTAAAAAAATGGGCATTAGCTTGATGGAAACCTATTTTAGAATTATGCTAGACTAGAAACATAGTATAACAAGAGTGATTATTTATTTTAAGCCTCATTTTACCAGGACCAGATGCTTTGTCTACAGTGAACCAGACATTTGATGATATTTCTCAATATGCCTAAGATATTAATCCTCTAACACATGCAAGGTAACTAGAAAGGAGACTGATGCTTGTGTACAGCTTGTGTAACCCATATAATTGCTTTTGCGAGAATAAACGATGGGAGGTCTTGGCACCAGAAATTTGAGTGACTGACTCATTGAGTGAGAAAATTACAAAACTCAGAATGTTTTCCTGAGAACTCATGGGCATAGCCCAGAAAAAAAAATGGATATATTATGGAAGATTAATTCTCATTGTAGTCAGCACCACCAGATGTTTGTGAAATCCTGACAGAAAAGTAGGGCAAGCTAAAAGATCAGTGAGCAGAACAATCCCTGCCTCCAAATTAATGTTCCAAATATTTGGAAGCAACTCACCATTTAATTTTATTCAATTTAAGATCCTAAAGATGTGCCTAATGAATGCAATAAATGCAGCTTATTGAAGTCACCCTAAAGCCCACAGAGGCATGATGAACAATAGATTTTGGATCATTTACAAATATTATAATAAACAAAAAATCTTCTGAGGCAGAATACTTTATAGCCATACTTGTTTCTGCCCTCTTTCCTGGTTACCCCTGAGCTTGCCTGCGGTGTAGTTTCGATCAATGTTACTTCTTATGATGCCACGGCAGCTTTTGAACGTGAACTGGAAATGTGTCAACATTGCCACCTCTTTATCTTCCTCTTCCAAGTGTTAGTCCCAGGAACAAGAAAACACTTTTTAATTAAGATTAAAATGAATAAAAAACCCCAGTGAGATGAGAAGCGACCAAGCTATACAAAAGGAGACTGGGTTCTGATTGTGTTGGATGAAGCATGTTCTCTGTTGCTGGGGCCAAATGTGCCTGAGTGGCCACCGTCCCACATTGTGTTACCTGGATTCCTTCTGCTAAGTCCTTCAATTGTGCAAAGTAGGAAATGTATATAGAAACAGCCAATAGCGGTTAGGAGTCAACTGTGTAGATAAAGTAGAAGCATGAAGGGTAGTCATAGAAAATTCAAGCTGCAGCTGCCTCCAGTGGAGGCTATATATATAGGGAGAGGCTGGGGGGCGGTCATATTACAACTCACAGTGTTTTTCCAAGTGTGTTCCTAAATCCTTTGCACTGGAATCCCCTGGAACTGGTATTGCTTTTTGACCTGGATGAGAAGCATCCCCAAGCCCTGGACCACATAAAATCCACTTTGATCATCCAATGAGACAAGGGGTCCCTTGGGCCTTGACCCTGCTCCTGACCAGATCATGCTGTGGGCACTCAGAATCCAGACATTTCTACTAAACTCAAGATATCAAGAGGAGCGTGACCCTTCTCACCATGGCAGTGTGTCCTCACATGTTGGCATGGTGCCCTTGCTCTGCAGGAGAAACTAGAGGAGGAGAAGTTGTTCTGGTGAAACTGGGCATAATTCTGGGCCCAGACATCTTGTCAAGGCAGGTGGATAGAACTTTTTTTGAACAGTTCATTCACTGAAAGTTTAGTGCACATGTAGAATTATGGGGTTTTGTTTCTATTTGTATTCTTTTTTTTTTTTAAGAGAGAGGGACAGTGAGAGAGACAGAGAAAGGGAGAAACAACTTTATTTAGTTTTTCACATGGCCTTAGTTGCTCCAACACTTAGTTGTGTACGTGGTGCTGGGGTTTGAACCCAGGTCCTCGTGCTTGCCAGGCAAGCGCTGAAAACGCTGGGCCACCGCTCCAGACCCTCTATTTGTATTCTTATCCAAGGCTTTGTAAATATCAGGCCAAGTCTGTCCAAATGCAGAAGTCTGTCCAAATTTGTCCAAATGCAGAAGATCCCCAGGTCCAGTTCTAGACTTAGGACTCCTAAACTTTTGGGGTGCTGCTGGGGAGGCAGCTTATTAACCAGCTTCCCATGTGATGCTTGGGTACCCTTGAGCTTGAGAACTGGTGCTTCCAAATTCACTTTTCCGCAGTGGAAAGACTCCCAGACATCCTCTGCTTCTTTACAGGATGGGGCTTCAGCATGGGGACCAATTACCACTTCCACAGCTGGAGAGTGTTTGTCATTGTGTGTGCTCTGCCCTGCACCATCTCCATGGTGGCCCTGAAGTTTATGCCAGAGAGCCCCCGATTCCTGCTAGAGGTGAGTCTGTGCCTCCTCAGGCGCTCTGGTTTCACATCCTGTCCTCACTGCATGTTGCAGACTCCCCCACCTGGCCAACCTTGCCCATCACTAACGGGTTTCTCTCCTGTCGGTGATTGTGGCAGGCTGTGGGTTCATGGCCTGCAAGACTCAGAAGGTCATGGAGCCCAGTGAGGCTGGGCGGTGGTAGAGCAGCAGCTTCCCACAGAGGTCATGGTTAGGAGGCTTTTTAAAGGTATATGTTTTTGTTTGTTTGTTTTTTTCCATGTTTCTGCAGTGAACTCAGAGGGAAACCTGCTTGCTGTTCCTAGGACCTTCAGGACTCTTAACTTTGCAGGACCCTACCCACCCGAAAGCTGCCTTTTGGTCCTGAGGGATGAGTGTATGAGTCTTCCAAGTTTGGGGGTTGTCATCGTGCTTATAGTGGTCACGTAGAGCAGGACCTGGCAGAGGGGCAAGAGGACTCTGAGGATGTCGCAGACAAGTGCATTTATCTGCCTGCTTCTTGAGCTTTCTGCACAGTGATCCTCCACACTGAATTTCCTCCATCTTCCCATTGATCAGGCACAGGCACAGGGAGTCATCATGAAATTCACCCTTTGTCATATATTTGTTTCCTTGAGGCAGCTGCAAAAAAATGTCACAAATGGAATGACTTCAAACAACAAATTTATCTCACAGTTCTGGAATCTCAAATTGCCAAATCAAGCTATCTGCAGGGCCAGACTATCTGAAACCTGCAGGGGAGCATCCTTTCAGATTCTGGCGGTCTGCAAGCAATTTTGCTATCCCTTGGTCTGTGGCTGCATCTCTAAAATTGCAGTCTGATGCCACATGGTGTTTTCCCTGTGTGTTGCTGTCTTCATATGACTTTTTCCTATAAGGTATCAGTTGTATTGAATTAGTGGCCATCTACTCCTGGGTGGCCTCATTTTAGCTAATTACATCTGCAGCAACCTTCTTTACAAGTAAAACACATTCAGAGGTACTGGGGGTAAGGACTGCAACCCATAATGTACCGCTGCTTTGAGTTGTCTCCTCAGTGAGGAACATGGTTCCCAAACTTGGTCTTTTCAATGTTGTAACTGCAAGTAATTACTCACAGTGGGTAGTGATGGTAATACCTGGCATCTACACCTTGAAGCACACCTTTATCCTCCTTCCAAGATGGGCTGGGGGTAGAAACTTGTCCTTGTCTTTCACAAGCCCTACCTAGTAAAGAGTCCATGTTCAGCACCTTTTTTTTATTTTTGAACAACCTTACAAGATTTTAACAAAATAATATAAAATGTGTATATATTCTGGATATTGCAATTACCCCCAGGAGTGCCCCCCCAATTACCCTCCCTTATCCCACCCTTCCCCTTCCCACTATATCTCTAAAAAAAGTATTAGGTTGTAAAGCATTACATCTTATCTGGATTTAACACATGCTA
>PVKS010029747.1:0-25049 GCA_004027875.1 Aplodontia rufa | reverse complement strand
GGGAAAATGGGGGAATCATCTCAGAAGGAGATCTCTGACCTCCATGAGATATCCATTTAACTCAGGGGGTCTTCTGGGGGAAACAGAAACATGGGGAACCCAAGCTGGGCATCCATCACATGGCATTAGCCCTGGATAACTAAGCATATATACATTTGTTCTTGATTGTTTGACAATGTTTCCCCCTCAATTGTAACTCCATCTTCATCTAAAAAAATAAATAAATAAATAAAAAAGACAGAGAGGACAGTGAGAAAGAGAAACAGAGGGAAAAAAAAAGAAAAAGGTGAACAGTATAACCACATCAACTTAAGGTTAAATGTGTACTGAAGACAAGTCATTGTTGGAATACTTACAAACAAATTACAAAAAACAACTTCTTCTGAAAAGCTGAAAAGATTCAGAAATCCTAAACTACGATACATCAGTTAAGTGGTCAAATCAGTCCATCCGGAAAGGGAGTTGGAAAGATGTTGTATACTGTTAAGGATTATCTGCCCATGTCCTTCCTGAAATACCATGATTGTTTATGAAAAGTATCTTTAATACAGGTGGATACAGTCTGGCTTGGGGAAAAAAAAAAGAAACTTCATTGTGTACGTGGTGCTGGGGTTCAAACTCATACTCACACATGCAGGCAAGTGCCGTAACTGCCGAGCCACCGCTTCAGCCCAAGGCTATTGAATTTTAATGATTAATCACAAGAGTACCTATTCCTGGGAAAAGGAACTAAAATCATGAGTCTTAAAATTAATCAGTCTTTAGATTTATAGAATTCAGGGCATGTTTTGATCTTAAAATAAAAGCAGCACATGAATGATAAAAGCAGACCACCCAAGTTTTTGTTACTGTACTTCTGCCCACTTACGTGCTATGACTCCTCCAAACCCCTATATAAGCCCTGTATCTGCAACCCCTAACATGGTCTTTGTTGGTGAGAGCATTCATTAGTTTGCTAGCTTTCCACCTAAATCTTTTTTTTTGCTCCAATGACTTGTCCTCAAGCAATACGACTTTTGAGCGGTAAGTAATAAACTTGGGTTCAGTAACACTTATCTCTGGGTATCTAAAGGGATACCCAGGACTCCTTGTGTATACCAAATATGCCGTGTTAAAATCTCTTTTATGAATAGGTGCAATATTTTCACATAATCTATGTACATCCTCTATATACTTTAAATCATCTCCAGATTACTTACAATACCTACTATAATACAATGCTATATAAATATGTTGCACTGTTTAAGGAAAGATGATCAAGGGAAAAGCCTGTACTTTTGTTTAATATGGATGCAATTTTTAAAAATATTTTGATTTACAGTTGGCTGAATCTGTGGATGTGGAATACACAGGTACGGAAGACTGGCACTGTCATTTATAAAAGTGCTTGCTGAGATAAAGACAAGAAAAGCCAATGTAGAATGGGTGCTGGGGGCTGGAGGGAGGTGATGAATGTGAGTGATAGTTTTGGGTCAGTCTGTGGGTATACTGGCTTCAGGTTTCCTTCCAACCTTCCTCTAGTGAGTTCCCTGAGATTTTGCAAGCACAGAATCTTTGGTATGTTATACTTAGGTACAGTGAATTTATTATGAGACTCAAATGGATCTGAGAAGTTCAGAGACAAGCACAACAGGTACGGTTAATGTTCTGCTCATAGTTTTTCTACTCCTCTGGGCACCATTATACAGCTCCTGTCAACGGGAAGGAGCATGGCTTATTTTGACAGATTTCCAAGGAAAATTCCCCATTTCTGGGAGCAACCCACATACTCTGTGTTCCTTGTGTAAAGACACAAGCCTCACAGCTCCCTGATCAACACTCATACCTGCAGCATCTTCGAAGAATTGGTACTGCAGTACAAAGACCGACTCCCTTTGCTCATGTTGGAATATCTGCATCCACATATATACTTCCCACTGCCTCCTCCACTATCTGCACAGCTGTTATTAGGCCAAGGCTAGATTGAACATATCTTTATTTACACCACTATTCTTTCTCATTTGGCATCCCTCATTCCATCTAAATCCTTCTAGAGAATATGACTTAAGAACAGCCTTAAAGGGGTTGGGGATTTAGCTCAGTGGCAGAGCACTTGCCTAGCATGAGCAAGGCCCCGAGTTTGATCCTCAGCCCTGAAAAAAAAAAAATAGCCTTAAAGGAAACTGAGTTTGATTTTTTTTATTTTTTTACTTTTATTGAAGGATCCCACAGGAGATATTTGTCACAGATGATGTTTTCTGGAGCATGGGGTCAGTTTGGGATGGGGGAAGAGTTTTAATCTCATTCTCTAATAAATTTGCTTTGAGCAGAATCTATGAATGCTGGAAAAAACATAGTTGTATGTTGCTTAATGGTATGGACACATTTAGAGAGATGTGTGGTCAGGCAAGTGTTGTGGGAATATGATACAGTGCACTTACAAAAACCTAGAGTATAGGTCAATCACTCAATACAATCAAGAGATGAGTTGACCAGAGGCATGAGGCTGCTGCCAGTATAGCACAGCAAACTTCTTTTAGTAAACTTTAAACAGGAGTATATTCTAATGATAAAGCATATCATACAGGAAAAAACCTAAGCCAGCAACATAATTTTTGCTGTCATTTTCAAGTGTTATACACTGTACATAATTATACGTGCTATACTTTTATATGACTGGCAAGACAGCACCACCACACTATGACCATGATGTCCCCAGCAGCAAAACTTTTTCAGCCCCGTTATAATCTTATGTCATCGTATATGTGATCTGCTGTTAGCCAAAACGTCATTATACAGAACATGACTATGTTCCATATTGAACTAGATATGGTGAGATATTCGACTATGGAGGTTAACTTAATTATTTGGCATTTTAAAGTATTGTAGAGGTTACAATAGCTCAGCAATTACATGCCTTTACAATTTACATTTTTAAGTTTTTTTCTTTTTTAGAACTAGGGATGGAATCAAGGTGTGCTTAACCACTGAACATACCCATACATCTAAGCCCTTTTTTATTTCTTATTTTGAGGCATGATCTAAGTTGCTTAGGGTCTCGCTAATTTGTCGAGTCTGGTTTTGAACTTGTGATCCTCCTGCCTCGGCCTCCTGAATCACCGTAATTACAGGCAAGTGCCACCATGCCCAGCAGTTTTTAACTTTTTTAAACATATTTTCTTTTTCTGACCTCTCCCTGATTTATATGCAAAACCTTCAAGACCCAGGCTGAAGGACATCTTTACCATACAGAACTGTTAGTGAACTTTTGAGTGAGACTTTTTTCTTTCCCTGCTATCAGCAATTCTGGTACTTTATATACAACTAGTTCTAACTTCTTCATATGTTCTAGACATTAAAATAAATTACTTTCCTGTGCCTATCAGGCAATATGTCAATAGAGAACAACATCTCTGTCTGTCCAGTGTTTGGACTTCCTCCCAGAATCTAACCAAAGTACCATCAACCGTAAATGATCTGTGTGGGGTCAGATACAGGCAAACAGAATTCTTACACTAATGGGATGTTTTGAGAAGATGCAGTCTTTTTTTAATATTTGTGAAGACATTATTTTGAGAATGAACTTGTATGATTGCCTGAGCAAAGAGGAGGGTAAAAAGGAGAGGGAAAAGAAACTACCCAGACATTGGCTTTATGTCAAAGGCTTATACAGACTGAACATTTAATTCTCATGACACCCTTAATAGACAAGAATTACTCACTTGATTTTGCAAAGCTAGAAATCTAATTTAGATCTCCAATGTAACTTGGCTGTGATCATCTAGAGGATGAGCCAGAATTCAAGAGGGATGATTACAAAGTACATTTTTCCCACTAAATCCTTCTCCCTGTTGAGATATAAATAACCTGAAATTCTCTGAAATTACTTCTAGATATATGTTTCCTCAATGAAAACATTTTAATGCATTTATAAAAATACTGAACACTTACAATGCTGAAGCTCCTGTGAAAGATGCTGATAGACAAGAAGACAGCAAATAAATCTTAAGTCAAAGTTCCCCTTCTCAAAAATCTGTTCACTGTGCACCCTACAAAAAGAAAGTCCTTTTCCTAGGAATGTATTACGGAGTTCTGTTATCCTATCATTCATAATCCAATTTCTAAGCAAAAAGTTTGCTATTTTTTAGCTCATGATACTTTTAGAAAGAGCAACATTTAAGCTTTTTCACATGAAGCCATGATTTACATCCTAGATTGACCACAAGGTGCTACTTGTGTCTTTCACAAATAACCTTGAAAACTCAGTTTATTCCTTAGTAAAATGGGCATTCTTGCAATTGTGTTTTGAGTCTTAACATGACATATATGTAAAATATTATAGGAAACTCTTGGCACATGAAAATTCAACAATAAATGTTCATGTGACTGGAAGTTAATATCTCAGTAAGACTTTGATTCTTACTAATTTAGAACTATTGGAAAGAAGGAATACTTGTCCTCTGACCCTCCTCTCTCTCATAAACTTTCCCATATCATTGAAGCATGAGGCTTGGGAGATATACATCTCAGGAACTTCTTTTCTGTAACCCCGAATGTTAAGTACTTTTGTTTTTAGGAAGAGATAATTATCCTAGAGGCAAGAAGTTTAGAATTAGAGTAATAAAGGTGCATTTAGCTAATCTGAGGGAGATTCTTCCAAAACTGGGAATATAATAGAGGCCACAATTTTTATCATAGGGCCAACCTGCACCAGTCTTTTGGAATGCATTAGAAGATGGAAGGGTTTAGAAGAGAAATTCTATGGAATGAATTTTGGAATGCCCAGCTCTAATTATCCGTGATCTGTCCTGAGAAAAAAGGCCTTTTTATTCAATGTTGGCCCAGAAACATTCAGGCTACAACTTCAAGTCTAATATTGCTTGTGACTATCCTTAACCACATCTACTGATATTGTGCTAACAATAAAGTCCCTTGCATCCTCAGATAACTGTAGAGAATTAAGAAGAGAGAAGGTAGTGTTATGAATTAATTTATAAGAAAGACTTTCTACCAAACTGGTAGGAAGGGAAATCACAGAGTATATTGTTTGAAAAAAATAAAAGATGAGTTACTTTGTTCACCCATACAATGTAAAACAAAACTCATGCAAGCTTGAGAAGATCTTATTATTTACTTCCCATTCTATCCTTAAGGCACCCCATGAACTCATGTAATCTCAGAGAGAAAGAGCAGAATTCAATTCTATTAAGAGGTACACAACTTTTCGAAGAAATAACTCCGTGTTTCTTTTGAAGATTGCATTTTAATGCTCTAAAATGATCAAAAAGGAATAATCTACCTCTTCTTATATGACTCTTGAAAACACAAGAGCCTCAAATTGGCAGTAATCGCAATATTTAATAAAGAAGCCAAGATTTCACAAATACATCAGACATTTTTGGGAAAGAAGAGAGAAGTTAGAGGAAAATGAAAGGTGAGCTTCTAGGGATGCCCCTGATCAGAGAAAGACCAGGGAAGAGGGAAGCAGACACAACCTATGCTCACATGGGGGTCTCTAATTGCTTTTTTAGCATTAAAGACAAACATCAGAGAACTCAATTTCACAAATGTGTATGGAATATCTTCCAAGTACCCAGCAGTATACAAAGCAATGAGTGTCCAACAACAGACAAAATTGAATTGCTCTCTTTAAGATGATAACATGAACTTATATTTTTTAAGTACAATGGGAGCCCAAAAGAGGTATACATGGCATCCTAGGGAGGATGCTTTTTGGTTGAAAGGTGACTAAATACTAGTCCAATAGTGGAGGGAAAGGGCAGATGTGCAGAAGGATATAAGAATGCACATGAAAATGAAAACAGTTATTACATCCATTTAGTAAAATCCCTACCATGGAATACTAAAATGGGAACAGTTTTTGTGTTCACAATTGATAATACTTGTAGAGTGCTCGTAGTACCCCATGTGGTCTTAAGACCTTTACTTGAACTTACTAAATCAGAACACTAGTCATAGAGAATATTATTTTCCCCATGTTTAGCATGACAAAATAACATACCATTCATCTGAGAGAGAAAGGGGCGTGTATTTAATAATTGTACTGAGATAGCAGGCATTAACCACGACTTTCAAGGAAAATTAGAATGAATGATCACCCTGTACATGTTGCATACATTAAGAAAAAAGAAGGTCCATAAACAGTGTCACAACCAAGGTTTTACGACTGCTATGTGTTGGAGATTTGAGAAGGGAAGAAACATCGGCAAGAAAGATTTGGAAGAGAGGGCAGGACACAGAAAATAAGAATAAAGAGTAGGTAACTGAACACATATGGGGTGAAATCGGCAAGACTTATGGATCAACTGAATATTGGTAATGAAGGAGGTGTCCAGAGGCTGTGTGGATGATCATGTATTTACCTGGGTGAGGTGCTAAGGTGAAAGAACAGTTTCAGATGGGAAATGATGAGAACTAGTCAGCTTTGGATAAAAGGATGTATCTCAGATTCATGAAAGCATGTATTCAGGATTTGGATGTGTACATTTTAAATTTTAAAATGGAGAAATTAGGAATGAAAATAAAAGATGAGGGGAAAATTGTAAGCATATTGGAATTTGCAAAAGCAATGAGAATGGATGAGACTATCAATGGATAAAGTAAAACAAAACAAGACAAAGTGAAAAAAACGCTGGCAACTGTTTAAGGGACCTGGAAAAAAGAAACAACCATATTTCAAGACTTAAGTCATTTTAAGTCACTTATGTAAATTTCTGTATTGCAGTTTTGGCTTTTCATAAATTTACACTCAAAAACTATAAAAATAACTGTGATTCTTATCATCTTATGTAAATTCACTTACATTATGATGTCCATTCGGAACTCTTGAGTTTTCTCACCAGTTTCCTCTCTCCACTCTAATTCTTTTGCATCCTGACCTCCAAAATCTTACTAACCAAAGCTCAAACCTTTTTCCTGCATCTTCCCACCTCCACATGTGTTTGAGCACACACACACACACACACACACGCACACACACACACCTCCTCATCCTTTTCCTTGCCTCCTCATATCACATCACATCCAATCTACCTTCTTTGGAAGCAGGTGCCCAGACTACCCAGGCTCAGCTGGCAGCTCTAGAACTGAGTAACCAACAGTTCTTTGTTTCCCTATCCTCTTACTTTCTGGGAACTGGGAACTGTAATCTCTCTAGTATGAAGAATGAAGAACTCTATAGATAAATTAAGTTTGTTTTTTTGTTTTACTTTTAATCCTCCAATTGTGCTGCCATGAAAACATAGGGAAATACTAGTAAATAAAAGATGTCCACCACATTACACAAAACAATAAAAATTAGGCAATAAACTAAATAAACTACTTTGGAAGGCTGGTTATCAGTGCAAGCCTTTTGGGAAACTTTTGGATCCTGCAGGCTCTCAAGGCCATTTAGGTCAGGTTGTAGAGTTGTGATCCTCTGTCCTACAAAGAAAATTGCATAATATTCTTGTGAACAGGGACATTTCATTCACCATCATCAAGTTCAACTATCATTGGATCCAGTAGACAAGTGGAAGATGATAAGCATCTCAAATTTAAGTTAGAGTGTCTACCTTCAAGAAAAAAATTTTTAGCATATTCATATTTTTCTATCTATAAAGCATTGTTTTAACATTTTACTATATAGCCCAGATATTTACTGTAAAAAGTATGGTTGTCATTATAATAGGAACCTATTTCTAATAATTTCCCCAAATCAGTATTTTTCTTTTATGCAAAATTTTACTCCCTAAATCCCCTACTCTGAATTTTTTTGTTGTTGTTGTTACCTTGTAATCCCAGAAGCTCAGGAGGCTGAGGCAGGAGGATCACAAGTTCAAATCCAGCCTCAGCAGCTTAGCAAAGCCTTAAGCAACTTAGCAAGAGTCTACACTGAATTTTTAACACCATACAAGAAAACAACACTTTCATCTCAAGTGAGACGACATGGTTGTTAGAGGTTTAGCACCAGCATTTGTACTAATCTGAAGCTGAGAGAATACAAGACATCTTCACATTGCTAAAAGCCATTCAGAATCCTTAGCAGTTTGGCAGACAGCCTCAGAGCAGTTTGGCAGACAGCCTGAAGAGGCCAGCAGGCCTAGGATTTCCCTCAATATGGGATTTGATCTTAAGGAAACAGAAATCACAAAAGTATTTAAGATAAATAGGTGGAACATGGAGGATTCTTAGATCAGTGACTACTCTGTAGAATACAGCAATGATGGATCCATGTCGTTATGCATTTGTCCAAACACAGAACATGCAACACCAAGAGTGAATCCTACTTGAAAGGAGATAATACTGTGGGCCAAGGCAGGTCAGTCAATTGTACCAAACTTAGCATCCATTGAGTGTGTAGATAGTGGGGGACTTTGTGCAGGTGCAAAGGTGCGAGAGGTTCATAGGAACTCTGTGCCTTCTGCCAAGTTTTGCTCTGAACCTAAAACTGTTCTAACAATCGACTATTTTAAAAATTAATGATTCATCAGTTAGGGACATAAATTACAAATGGCAGAAAAAATATTCTGGTTAAGTTAACAAAAGAGTAGGAGAGGGTAATGGAGAATAAAAAGGAAAGAAAATACAAAGACTGTAATGTAGACCAGGAAAGGGAACAACAGAGGGATGTGCCCAGGGACACCACAGCTCTCCTGTCATGGTGCCACCCCTCTCAGTTCACTCTTTGACACAAGGACCTGCTCACCAGCCCCTCCCAGGAAGCCCTGATCCCTCTGCAGTCTGCCAGCCCTGTGCTAGCCAGTCCTGCACACCCCACACTTCCCAATTTCAGAGACCTCAGAATAGGCCCAGTCAGCCACTCGCCTGCCCAAATCTCAACCTTTTGGGCTATTGTATCCTTGACTATCAGGACCTCCAATTTCTTCCCTTGTTCTCTACATAGTTTACCAAGTAGCTAATTACGTTCATGACCAACCAAATGGCCTTTGAACTCAAGTGGAATTGCTAAAGAGCTCAGCACTGGTTCACATGGCCTCTGACAAGCTCCAAATCATGCTTTCTTCTGTTTACCTCTCTTTTATTTGAAAGTTGCATACTCTCAAGCAGTTTAGTATCAATTTATTTCCTAATGTTAGGGAATAACTTCACAGAGGACTTAAAATATGAGTGATATTGTCCAAGCTTTTTTTTTCTTTTAATAAGAGTTGATAAAGAGTGATAATTTTTCATTTTTTTATCCGGTTTTTACTTTTCCTCATCTTAGTTGTGTATGTGGTCCTCACACATGCCAGGTAAGTGCTCTACCTGTAAGCCACCTCTCCAGCCCTTGTTTTAGCTTTCTCAGACATCCAGTGACCCTCTTCTTTAACTCTATATTGCAGTTTTAGAGGAAGAGTTTCCAGTTTGAGTCTAGTAATAATCTTTCCATCTATACTGATTATTCCTTGATATGTATTCAAAAACTTTGCTTTATCACATGCTGCCTACTGAACACACCCACTTCCACATTCCTTAAATGCATCAATTGTCCCAAATTCCTCCAGTTGATGCTGAGACTCTCATATCTTCCTGATTTCAGTAAATGGAAAGTCTAATCTGCCCGGCCTGCGTATTCAAGACAAACTCTTCAAAGGTTTCTTTTTATTCTTCATTAACACTCTACATCACTGTATCAGCAAGTTCTGTCAGCCCTGCTTTAAAGTATTCATAACCTGAGCCCTCACTGCTTCTCTGCCTCCTTGGTGAAACAGCCGTCCCCTCTCAATGTGGAAAACTGCCACATCTTCTCACTTATGTGCTGCCTTCTTCTCTGTGCAACTTTCTCTTCTGTACACAGCATCCAGAGATATCCCCTTAAAATGTCAGATCACAACGGTGCTGTGTGCAGTCTCCTGAGATAATTCATTCATTCAGGAAAATACAGTTTCTCCAAAAAGTTACCTGTGTCCTCCTGCGCTCCTGCACTCATCTCTTACTGTCCTTGTTTGTCATTCATGCTAGCCCTACTGGGAGCCTCTCTTTAGTCCTTATCACTCACTTCTCCACCTTCCTCAGCTACCCATATAAGGTTTCTTCATATTTTTCCAAGTGTGGGGTCAAATATAGAATTATCAAAGAGGTCTTTCCTTATCTCCTTATATAAAATAGTAGTTTCTCCAAATCAAAATAATACCTACATCATTTTCCTTTCTTGAATTTTCACCATAGCACTTACCAACGGTCATTTCCTTCATTTGTCTGTTTTCTTCTGTAAGGTAGGCAGATTTTTTTTATTTGCTATATCTCTAAAGTCTAGTGTACTGTCTAATACATATGTAATGCTCCATGTTAAGTATCTTTTTGTTATTTAGATGTACCTCTCTACCTCTTATTAAAAATAATTAGTGGATATATAAATCAAAACATATATCAACATCTCTCTTTCTCTCTCTCTCTATCTATCTATATCAATCACATGTTCTCCCTTCCCTTCATAGCACGCCCTTGCCTTAAAACTTTTAAAAAGGACACTTAGAAGAGCATCACTGTATAAACCACCCACATCTCTGTGAAGACGTTACCTACCCAGCTGTGTCTCCCCGTTTACTTTTCTATAAGCATGGCCCTACATTGTCATTTTGTGTCTCCCTGATTCTTTTCCAAACATTGCTTCTTCTATGAAGTCATCCCTATACACTGGTAAGGTTTCTCCTGAAAAGTAGGTGTATGCCCATGCCCAAGTGTTTCTCTAGCATCACTACCAATGACACTGCGAAGATCGCACTTGATCAGAATATAATGTTTATGTTGAGCACTATACTCAAACCCAGACAATAAAAGAATGAGTGAGGAATTCAACAAACAAAACAAATTCCAATAAACACTATTATCAATTAATTTTGAAATTCAGAGCTAAGGTAGTATCAAGGTCTCAACTTTTCCAAAAATTCTTTAGGATCAAATGTATAATAAAAGGTACTCCAAGGGGTCAGGAGAAAAATCAGAAGAGCCTGTTAATCACAACAATACCTGAGAGGGTGGGAAAATAAGGAGAAAGAGAATACGGGGGGATAATATTTCAGTAACTGAAGCAGGAGCAGGAATAGGGGGTCCCTGTTAGTGAAGCAGCTGTTGGAAATTTGGAAAGGAAGAGTAAATTGAACAAGATAGATCCTGCAGTATACGTAATCCAGCCCATTGTGACTTCATTGCACATCCTATCTAAACTAACAATTACTAGCCACAGAACAGCATAGGTATGTTTCACATAAATTTTATGAGTTTGTATTCTTTTGTATTTGCACTTTCAGTGGCTATTTAAAAATTGTATTCTCAATTAAAATGTTTGCTTAAACCTTCTATATTAAGTTTAAGCATCCAATATTATCCCAAATCATTCACATACCACATAAATGTATTTTGCTCGATTGTAGGCTACATGTACAATGACTTTCCCTTAAGATTTTTGAAACTGAAAAATTTCTACTGCCTAGTAATATTGTTATTGTAATGTCACAATCTGATGCATTTCACAGTGTTAGTAGTGATACTGCCTGTTATGCAAAAGTATTTCATACACAGTATGTATAGTACATAATATTTAATGATAAAGGACAATATTACTTTTCAATGTAGTTACTATGCAATATGTTTTATGGTGTGCTCTCTTTACAAAAAGTCTAATGTAAAATAGCATATCATGATACTACTTTATATCTGAATCTCAAAAGCAATTGATAATATTTATGCCAGCATCAGCCTCAGACAACTCATGCTTATACATGTGTCTTGATCCCATAATTTTCTCTTATGTTTCATCTAATTTTGTATAAGAGGCCACACTGAGTGATTGACTTAAACACAAAATCAAAAGTGATTAAGGACTATAAAGGTAACCGCAATGATTAATCTCCAGGCAGGCACACCCCATTCTACCACAGCTACAATTTTAACGAATAAAAATAAACCAGCAGAAGCTCTTTGCTCTGCTTCATTGAAAGCAGTAAGACTAGCAAAAATTTGAGAAGGGACTGTCAAATACAGCAAAACTTCTAATGACTTGGATTGAAGACGACTATGGTGTTGAACTTACTACTACATCTGGATGGTTTAAAAGATTCAAGAATCCATATGGAGATCAGGCCAAGGCTAGATTCCAAGGTTTGAAGGACAAGATAGTAGTCTTACTTGGCAGTAATGCTGCAGGCTACATACCAAAATCCTTTATGATCTGGCACAGTAAGAACTCCAGGGCCTTCAAACATATAACTATGTACATGCTGCTGGTATAGTACAGGGGCAATAGAAATTCATGAAATTGCTATGTCAGCAAATGGAGAATAAAGTGCATCATTCAAAATGCATTTCTTCTTGATAATGCTCCTACAAACGTGCCCTTTATTGCTGATCTTTATCTCACTATCAGAGTGATGTTTCTTCCTCCAAATATCATTTTGTTAATTCAACAAATGGACAGGGAGTTGTAAGCAGCTTTTAAGGTCTGCCACAGGAAGAGGACCATTGTCCAGGCTATTGATGCAACTGAGGAAGACACTGAGAAGACACTATGCAATTCTGGAATATTTATAACATCTATGAATGTACTCAGACCTCACTTGGGCTTGGAATGATGTCACCAAGAAGTGTACGAATGTTATCTGGAAGAAGATTAAGAAATTCATTCATGTCTTCAAGGACTTTTCCAAGGATGTGGAGGTTGCAAAATCCACAAGGCTGTGGTTCAGATGGTATACAACTTTAGCCTTGATGTGAATGAGGACAACACTGAGGAACTCTCAGAAGTGGTTATAAGGAACTGAGTAGTGAGAATTTGTTGGAACTAGAAGAGTAATGCATATTAAATACAAAAGCAAAAGAAGAGAACATTACAGAAGAACAAAGTAGGTGAAAAGAAATCATTAAGCGGCACATGAAGGGTTTACTATAAGTTTTGCAGGACTCAGCAAGCTCCTTAGAAGTATATTTTGTTTTTTGTAGTCTCGATGATAGGCATTCTGACTGAAGGGAGATGGTCACAGTAGTTTTGATTTGCATTTCCCCGTTAGCTGAAGACATTGAACATGAAATGGTTGGTCACTCCTACTTCTTTTGATAAGTGTCTATTTGGTTCATTTTCTCATTTATGGGACAGGCTATTTGTGGGATATTTTTTTAAAGTTATTTAAAATTCTTTATATATTCTGAATATTAATCTCTATGAGAGGAAGCATTGGCAAAGGTTTTCTTCCATTCTGTGTGTTCTGTTGTTTCCTTTACTCCCCAGAAACTTTTTAATATGATTCCACTCCATTTGTCAACTCTGCTTTTTTTCCCTAAGCTAGTGGAGTCTTGTTCAGCAATTTTTTTGTGTCTGCCTATGTGTTTTCTTCTAGAAGCTTCAAAGTTTTATTCTTACATTGAGGCCTTTGATACATTTCACATTGACTTTTGTGGAGAATGAGAGATGTTCAGTCTTTCCAGCACATTTGTTCAAAGCACTGTTTTTCCAATGTATGATTTGGGCTGTTTGGTGAATCTCTTGTGGGTTTGTCTCTGTGTCTTCTACTCTATTCGATTGGTTAGTGTGTTTATTTTTAAGGCCAGAAGTTTACTTTATATTGCAACACCTGTTTGAGTTGGTCATTGTTTTGTGTGTACAATTTTAAAGCTTTATTTTTATTTTGCACAATCTGCCACGTGGTTCTTTAGCTGTATTTCTTGCTCTAATAACTTGACAATAGTGCTGATAGTGAAGACATGCCTTTACATTCAGCTTCAGACATGAAATGCAGAACACATCTCTTTTCTATGCATTGCAGGTCACAAGCTGCATTACTGAGAACCTTATAAACCATTTCACAGTGGAATCAGCAGATAATAATCAAATCAAAATATGTATTTCTGATACCTTCTTAACTCAGCACACAATCATATTTCCAATTACTGATTAAATAAATACACACATAGTATAGAAACAAACTTCCATTTACTTAGCTTAAATTTTTAGAGCAAGAGCTGTTAGTTTTGTTCAAGTGAGTGTGAAATACCGTTTTGTAGTTTTGTTTGTCAGTGAACAAGTTAGAATGGGTATAAAATCCCAAAACGGAACTATTATGGATACTCTAAACATTTATCCTCCTTCTTTTCTTCTACACTAAAATAAATATGATGTTTACATTCTGAGATCTTTCTAAAAGATATTTTAGTCAATTTCCTGTTTCTTAATTTCTTACTATCTACAATTACAATCGTGGAAAGAAATCTGGATTGGCCATCTTTTCTTTAAAAAATGAACCTTTTTCCATAAATTTTGGTCAATATCTACAATGTTTAGGGCAATTAAATAGGAACTAGGTATAAAACTGGTAAACAAAAAAATAGGAATAATCCTGGTTTCAATGATGACTATAGATTAAGACTTAATCACGGTGAGTGTAAATTTATTGACCTAACATAACTGCTGTAAGGGGAAAAACATGAATGGAATGAGAAAATCCTTCTTTTAGAAGTAAGTTAAAATATGAATAAGTCACCTAGGCAACAGGGGGAAGAAAGCATGTTCCAGGGGGAAGAAACAAATGTATCTGTGAAAAATCAATGGAAAGATGGAAAAGGTATAGTCAGGGACTTTGCATTGCTCATCAGGCTACATCACGCAGCAGTCGTGAGCATTGGCAAAGAAGCTCTGAACTTTACAAAGCTAGAGGTGTGCATCCCTTGTTGACAAATGGTAATGACAGAAGGTTTGTTTCAGCTAGTAGGATTTTACTGATGACACTATAACTTTAGAAAAGATTCATATGTGACAGCCTGGAAAGGGGACCAGTATGGAATTAGGATGATGACTGAGGGAAGATACAGAAGACTATGAACATCCAGGCAAAAAATGATTGCTCTTGCACAAACCTGTAGCTCACTTCCAGGTATGTTTGCACATAAGTGTGGGACTATATCATATCACATGGGTGGAAAAATCCTAAAGGCATTTATTTGATGATGGTCAGGGAATGTTAAATGTGCAACAATAGGAAATGCAGTCCTGCGTGCAAAATAAATCTTCTCAAAAGCCAACAGTGTTCTCATTGAGAATTGTTGGCATAGGGTGATGTTGACAGACAGATGCTGGTGAGAAGTGGAAGATGAGGCAGAAAGAATGCTTACAATGGCTTCTAAACATGGCTGGTAAAAGTGAATAGACACAATTGTGGAATTGAGGATCCCAATCAATAAATGCTTGATGGAGTAAAGCATATTTTTATTCTTAAGCATGTTGATTATAAATGTATTTGAGAATATAATTATAGATCTTTGTAAAACTGATGCTAAATTGATCTGAATGTCAGTGAAATGACCTGATATACTTAAATTTTACTTTTAGACAGTATTTGAAGCCGCAGTTGTGGATAAGATGGAGTGAGGAGATAGTATATAATGATAGAAGAAAAGAGGACTTCAGGTTAAAGTTGAAAACTTGTGACATCTAAATATCTTGTAGAAAAAAGATAGCAACAGCACTTGAAAAAGCAGCTACAGAAAATTAAAAAATTATGAGAGGTTATTGGCATAGAAGCCAAGGGAACAATATCTTAGAGGAAACTGAAGGGCAATACTGCTTATTGCTATTGAAAGAGAAATTATGATCACATTGAAAATTCATTATATTTAGCAATATCAAAATGATTGTTGATCTCAACTAACAAGGTCACAATAGAGTGATGGTAGAGAAATGCACAGGAGAAGATTTGAGATTTAAAAAATGAGAGGAAAGGGAAACATGATGTAGAAATGACTGTTTTAAGAAATTGACATGGTAAAAATAGATTTGCAGAGAGAGCAAAATACATAGAACAGTTTGTTCCAGTTATCAATTGGTGTGTGTCACCACCAATATTGGCCAAAAGCAACAGTAATGCCATATGAGTACCTCTGCTCCTCTGAAGGTTAATGGGGCAGATACTGTGGGGAGTCTCATATGGTTTCAGGCAACATCAAGCTAAGTTGGAGTCAAGGATCATCTTATCAAAATCAGGTTAAGATGCAGATGAGGATTCTTGGCTTTCATTCCCAATGTAAAGTTTCTCAAAGAACACTTCTCTGAATCTGAGACCTGTAAAAAAAAATTTTGTCCCTACAAACCAAATACAATGGTGAGAGAGATGTAAGAGTATCACAGCAGAACCTCGTGATGAAAAAGGGAATACGTAAGGCTTGTAACAAAAACAAGTGCACAGTAATTCGGAATATATCTAGGCACGAATTATCAATTTCATTGTTTTATAGTTAAGATAAAATTCATATGCAATGAGAAACATCAATTTAAAGTGTACATGTTGATATTTTGACACACATATGAAGCCATTAAACCACTACAATTTTCTTTCATTCTCAAATTTCCTTGTGGGACTTTGTCCTTTCATCCCTATCCCACCCTCAGGTAAATGATGACCTATGATCACTCAGATTTCTAACATGTATGAGTTTCAATCAACATTTTTACCACTGCAACCAACAGACCTGACAAAAACAATTTTGGAGGAAGACAAGGTTATTTGGGGCTCACAGTTTCAGAGGTCTCAATCCATACACAGGTGGCTCCATTGCTCTGGGTCCAAAGTGAGGCAGGAAATCATGGAGGAAGAGCGAGGTGGAAGAAAGCAGCTCAGGACATGACAAGGGGAGAGCAAGGGGGAGAGGGGAGGACTTAAGACCAGAAACAAAATATAAAACTCAAAGGGCTGCCCCCATCAACCTACCTGCTCCAGCCACACTCCACCTGCCTCCAATAATCACCAGGCTAATCCCTCTCAGCGGATTAATGCACAGATTAAAGTTTTCATAGCCCAATCATTTCACTTCTAAACTTCCTTGCATTTTCTCACACATGAACATAAAAGAATGTAAGTGGAATTGTACATTATATAAACTATAGATCTGGATAATTTTATTAGTTATTCTGAGTTTATTCTTGTATGGATCTGTAATTTGTTTTGTTTTATGTATATGGTGTGAGCGTAACCAAATTTTGTTGATCCATTCAAAGCTCATTGGCATTTAGGTTATTTTCAAATTGTTCCTATTATGAATAAAATAGCTGTGGAAATGTAAACATGATTCCGTGTGTTTCCTTTTGGGGCACAACCTCTGATTGAAATATAGTACTTAGTTGGTAAATGTACCATGAATGTTGTAAAATACTACCTAGCACTTTTCTATTCATCAGATGTATATGAGTCTAGTTGCCCCATATCCTCACCACTCCTTAATATTGTAAATATTTTACTTTAACTTTGGTAGTATGTGTAATGGTATCTCAGGATGGTGTTAATAAGCATTTTCTTGATAAGTAAGGATGCTGAACATTTTCTTTATTTATGTATAAACCATTCATATATCTTCTTCAATGACTCATTTTGTCAAAAATTGTGTATACTTTTTATTGGGATGTTTTTCTTGTAAGAAGCTAAGTTGTAGAAGATTTATGTTCATTTGGGACACACAAATACATAATATTTTATGACTTATTTTTATATTTTCTTGTGTCTTTTGAGGAGAAAAAGCTATAATTTTCTTAAACCTTAGCTTTTTCTATGGATTATGCTACCTGTCTATCTAAATGTTTAATTAACCCAAAGTCACAAATATTTTTTCTACTGATTTTACAGGTTTAGCATTTCCATTTAAATTTTTGATCTGTTTGAGTATGGAGTGATATGTGGGGACACTTTTATTGCCTCTGTATGGATATCCAGTTACTAACCAGAAATAGTTGAATTAATTGAAAAGTTTTTATAATTTATTTAAAAATTAATTCACTATATACTATAAAAGTCTTCTTCTAGACTTTTCCATGAATGTATCCTTCACCACAGTGAAGCCTTACTATGGCTTTATACTTAGTACTAAAGTCAGATGATGTAAATATTTTTTTCTCTTTATTATCGTATTGGCAACTATACAATATAGGGCATTCACATTTCCATAAATATTTAAGAATCAGCTTGTCAATTTATACAGAGCAATCTGGTGCAAATTTGATTGGCTTGTCTTGAATTTGGATTAATTTGGTGCGAATTGATATTTTAAAAATAAAGCATTTTTATATACAGAAAATTTATCTCTATTCACATAGGACCTCTTTTTTTTTCTTCAGGAAAAAATAGTAGTTTTCAGTGTACAGAAATTGTGTGTGTTTTATTTATGTTATTTTAAATATTTAATTTTCAGTGATATAGACATACATTTTTATTTCTTTTTTTTGTTTTTGTTTTTGGTATATTTGATTGGTATAGTTGATTGGGCATATAAACTTTGTACTCGAGAAGGTAAAGAAAAAGATAATTGTACTGAGGGGAAAAATGAAAGTTATAAAAAGACCTAAAGAAAATGTACATATGTAAACTCTAGGATGGCTACTACAATATCTTAAAATGTGGCAGAACTAATTAGATAGTGGTGGAGATAAAAACTAAATAATAAAAATATCTTAAGAAAATAAGGTAGGGGGCTGAAGCGGTGGCTTGGTGGTTAAGGCACTGCCCGGCATGCGCAAGTACACGGGTTCAAACCCCAGCAACCCACATATGTAGCTAAGTGTCAGAGCAACTTCAGCCATGTGAAAAACTCAATAAAAATTGATTCTCTCTCTCTCTCTCTCACTGTCCTTCTCTCTTTATTTAAAAAAATAAAAGAAGGTAGAAAAAGAGGAAAATGAAACAAAGAAGAAAATAAAATGATAATCAAATAGGAAGCAGCCAGTCTTCACCAAACCATGTTGACAACGACACTAAAAATAACATGAAAAGATTGCAGAGTGGGTTTTTAAACAAAGACCCAAATATAATAGTGTCTAGAACATGAAGTTAAACCTGCTAGAACTGAAAAAAATAGAGAAATAGGAATACAAATAATTTGAATAGTCTAGTCCAATATTCTCTCAGCAATTGATAAATAAGTAGACAGATTGATTATGGATATGGAAGAACTGTGCAATATTCTAAACTAACTTGATCTAATAGACATTTTCTTTCTAGAACTTCAGAGAAAATTTATCAGAACAGAATTTCAATAAATTTCTTAAACTGTATAATGAAAAAGTCACTATAACTTTCAAATATTTGAATCAGGAAAACATTCTCTGAAAAGGGTACAGATTATAAATTAATAACAGAAAAAAATGCCTAAAAAAGTTACATTTCCAATTAACCCATTAATCAGAAATATACCAAAGTAAAACTTTAAGGTTTACATATTTATAAAAGAAAAGAGGGAAAGGAAATAAATAAATCTAGACTTTCACGATGAGAAATTAGAGAAAAAAATAGAAATAAGAAGCAATAAACATAAGCATAGAAATCAATGAAATATAGACAAAAATAGAGAACCACAGTTAAATTTCATTAAATGCATATTAGAATGACAAAAAAAAAGTTAAGACCAAAAGTTGGCAAAAATATGGAGCAACAAACACTTTAGTATATTTTTAATAAGAATTTCACATGATTCAACCAGTTTGGAAAGCAGTTTGGTGTGGGTGTTGTTTTTTGTTTTGCTTTATTTTTATAAAGTTAAATCTATACTTATGAGATGATCCATTTACTCAGATGTTATAGAAATCCCCATTCAATGGCATACTGAAGTGTTCATAGAAGCCTTATTCAAAATAAAATAAAATTAGACAATAGAAATGTAACATCAATTGGTGAGTGTGCAAATAAATTTTAGCACACAAATAGACCAAACAATAAAAATTCGTGAACCATCGACATAACAAATCTAAATTTCAGAAGTGTTAGGGTAAATGACAGGACACATGTAAACGTACATTATTTTAGTTCTACATTTGTGAGATTCTAAAAAAAGCAAAATTATTAGAGATACAAAGCAGATCAGTGATTGCCAGGACCAAGGACTGGAGAGGCAATATACTACCAAGAGGCATCAAGAAATTTGTAAAGGTGTGAAGATGTTGGATATCATGGTGTGGAGGCGATTTTAAGGACATATATTGTTGTTAAAGTTCATTGAGTTGCATTTAAAATAGGAACAACTATGATTTTCAATTACACCTGAATAAAGCTGGCTTAAAAGCAGCAGAACCAGCAGCCTCGTTTGGTCTAGTTGTACATGGTGATAGTGTGTTTCTCTGGGTTTTGACTGTCCTTAGGCCTCCTAGTCACTCCTTGCATGTGTGATTGAGTGCTCAGTTGGCCATTTCAGCAGAGAATATATAAATCAAGTTTCATGCTTTATGCAGTTCCCTTACTGCTAATATCTTATCTTTAATTTTTTAGCTGCTATTCAAAACTTGAGCTCTGATCTCTGACATCTTGAGCCACAGGATTGTGATTTCTGCACCAGGAGAAAGACTACCCAGGAGCCTCTAGGTGAGAGCCTGAATCTCACCAGCTGCCTGCTCTTTTAGCATTTTTAGTATCAACCTGTCTTTGCCTTTTTGTGTTTTTCAATGCTTTTGGACACGTTTAGTTTCCTTCTT
The DNA here is from genome assembly GCA_004027875.1 of Aplodontia rufa. Lineage (NCBI taxonomy): Eukaryota > Metazoa > Chordata > Mammalia > Rodentia > Aplodontiidae > Aplodontia > Aplodontia rufa. Next base: position 4,636 of record PVKS010029747.1, on the reverse strand, counting down.
TTCTTTTCTTTTTTTTTTAATTCAATAGACATGGTCTTAGAATTAGGAGGGGTTCATCATCAAATAATTAGTTTCCTTCTTAAATCGACTCATCTAATTGTTATTTCTGGAGGATTCATGTGACCACCCCACTTGTCAACATTAGGCCACATTTTCACAGGTGTGTTAACTAGAGCTCTTCCCTGGAATGATTCCTCACTGAGTCATATGACGCATCATGTTGCTGAGGGATGGCAGTAACAAAACTCTCTCCCATTTTGTACCTTACCCCTTAAAGTTCCAGGGAGTAAGTGGTGCTACCACCAGAACAATTCTCTTAAAAATTATGTGGGTGTTCTTTAATTTTATTGTTTTGTGCTCATAAAAAAATAAAAATCAACCATAAATCTCTTTGAAGTATGACCTTCACCTTGAACTTCCTGTAAAGTATCTCTTAGTATTCTTGGCACTTTATTTTTAGATAAAGGGGATTATGGAACACACATTTAATGTCCCTTAAAGATCATATGACATCTTAAATCTTTCTGAGGTCTTAACATTGTACCTTAGACTCACACTTTTATTTTATTTTTTTTCCAATGCCATTTCTTAATATGAAAATTTTCTTTTCTTTTTTCATTTGGAAAAATTATTATTTTTGAACCCTTTGAATCATGACTCCTTTACAAGTTTTTTAAATTTTGCTTGCAATCAACACAGTTCCTTCTTCACCTCATCTTTCCACTAATTCTACCAGAAGCCTCTAGAAGATAGCAGGTGATATTTTAACAGTCTTCTGCCTACATATGACTGAATGCATTGATTGCTGTAGGTGTATATCCAGTAACCCACATTCCTGAAGATGGCAGTATTGCTAAACTTTCCAATGCTGCACAACAAGGAAACACTTTCTTTTTTTCTACAGAATAGTTTTCCTTATTTTTCCTCAAGCCATTATAGACAGCCTTTGCCCAGCCTGCTGGGTTTACACTACAGATCTCTGTAAGGCTGTCTCTGCCTCTGCCTGCTCTTAGTCCCCAAAGCCAATGCCATAGGTTACACAGTTTTATTATAGTAACACTAAATTTTTCTCCAATTGTTTATAGCTGGTTAACAAACCAATCCCCAACCTTAGAGACTTCAAACTATAAAAATCATTTTATTATGTCTCACATTCTGGAAGTTGACTGACTCCACTAAGCAACTCTTGGTTGTCATTTATTGCAGCCAGGGACAGAGTCTTCCTGGAAACCTGTAGGGTGGACCTTTCTATGTGGCCCTCTTGTGTTCGATCTCCCAACATGATGGCTGTAGGTTGCAAGAATTGGCATTCCCCAAAGCAAATGTTTCCAGTTTCTTAAAACTTAGACCTGAATGTGGATACAAAGATACAGTTACTATGTTCTATTACTCTGGTGATTGTAAGGTCCAGATTCAAGGGAGGGAATACATACCCTTTTCTTGACAATAAAAGTGTTAATGAATTTTGTTGCCCATATTTCAATAACATCAGCTGATTCCAGACCAAGGGAAGAAGGAACTCTGTATTCATCAAGGAAATGACATGTACTGAGGTCCACTGCTTTGAACAAGAGGGTATGTTTCTTTCAGGGGAGAAGTCAGGAGAACTTAACCTTCCTCACCCCTTGTGTATTTATGTCACTTGTAGTGCTGGACATTGTTTTTGGTATATAAGAATTCACTGTATTGTTTCACCTTAGCCCACAACACACATGCAAACACACACACACACGCACGCATGCACGCACACAAGTGCTTTTTAAACTTTGTAAATAAGGTTATACAATTTTTACTTGGCTTATTTGAATTTTTTTAGCTATTGAAATTGAGTCCAAGAGTCATGATTTTTATTAATGTTTTCAACAAATAGGAATGAAGTGGTTTAATAAAATTAAAAGTAATATTGTTAATTGATGTTATATATGGCCAGCAAATTCAAATTATCAACCAAAAATTTGAAATAGCAATAATTTTTAAGACATTGGCTGATTATAAAGTGAATATATACATATAAACAACAGTTTTTCTCTATCTAATCAGTTACTGACAAGAAAATATATTGGAACAAAATATAAAAAGAGTTATTTAGTAAAACCTCAATAAAGAATTAGAACTGATAAAAAGAACACTTCAAAATTCCATGTCAAATCATAAGCACACTTTTCATAAAATAGAATGACATGTTTTATTCTCAAATCCAAAAAAAAAAACTCATATAAAGGTGTTACATTTTTCCCAGAATAATTTATAAAATAAAATGCAATCTCAAAACTCCCATAGAATTTTTGATACAGGAAAAAACCAAACCAAATAATATGAAAGTTAATCTTGATTAAAAATAAAAAACAAGGGAAGACAATGGGACTAAAGAGACTGAACCTCATGCTGACACTTAGATGCCAATAGTAAAGGTACAGAGTGATAAAGGAATAGGCACAGAGTGCTGTTTAGTGAGCATCTGCAAACAGAAATGCATGTACTTCCCAGTGATGGAAGCTTTCTTTGTGTTTTAGGAAACAGGGCTACCGGAAAAAAATCTAGATTTTGGGGTGGAGGCGTGGCAGGGGAGCCGTGAGGAGAAACTAAACTCTTGCATGTCAGAAAGCTCAAAAGTTAATGAAAAGCGAAATACCACTTTTCCATTTTTTCAGAAGTGTTTAGTAGATTCTGTAAAACTTGCACAAGATATTTATTTACCATTAGCCTCCACCTTGAGGCTATAGTGAGAACATTAACCCCTTGAAAACCAGAAAGCAGGCACTTGCTGAAGAAGCATTAGTGTGAACATCAAAAGTTAATCATTAAAAAAAAAAAAAAAGTTAGTCATTTTTCTAAAGGTGCCTCAGGGATAAAATTTTAGCACATAAAACTTCAAAATGTAGGGGCTGGAGCGGTGGCTCAGCAGTTACGGCGCTTGTCCGGCATGCAGGAGTACAGGAATTCAAACCCCAGCACCATGTACATGACGAAGTCTTGGAGCAACGAAAGCCACATGAAAAACTTAATAAAAAATTCTCTCTCTCTCTCTCTCTCTTTGTCCCTTTCTCTTTATTAAAAAAAAATCTGCAAAATATATATTTACTTAGCAATCTGCCCAAAGTTTTCTTATATAAAGCCATTATTCTTCTAAATGAATTTCATCCATTTTTATCTCAAGTTTTTGTGTGACTGTATAAAAACTGCGGTGATGGCTGTTCATATGTTCATTCTATTAGCTGCAGTGCAGTTTCTTCATTAAATGACACTCTTCTATCAGACATCATTGCTTTAAACAGAAGGAGGCCATGGGTGGCTGACTCTAGAATCCCAGAGGTGACTTATAGTGCCAAAGTTATGCTCCTGCCCTGTCCTTGGTCCTTAAAGGTATTGGGATTTTCTGACTCAAATATGTTACAGAAAAATAGTTTCCGGGGTATCAGCTAATAAGGACTAAGAAGCCTCAGGAGCAAATTTCTCCTTCTGTAATTTACACATGAACATTCTCCAAGTAGGTGCAGTTCTTGAACTTTGATATGCTTATGAATCTCATTACAATGCAGACTCTGATTTATCACATTTCAGTAAAGATCTGAGGTTCCACATTTTTTAACTATCTTCCAGGTGAAAACTATGCTTCCAGGGATCGGTGCTATGTTTATTGAACGCAGTGCCCAAATCCATTTTTATCCTAATTGTGGGACTTTGGTTCCATAACAATAGCGAAAATACAGCAAACTACAAACCGTACCCTGTAGATAGATAATTCCCTGTGGTTGTCGATACAGACTGAATCTCAAACGTCCTTCTGAAGATCTTGTGTTAAGGGCTTGGTCCCCAGGGTGGTGCTATCTGGAGATTATGGAATCTTTGAGAGCTGAGGTCTAGTGGGAGGTCATTGGGGTGTGCCCTTAGAGGCTGTGGTCTCTTTTGCTTCCTCTTTTTCACTCCCCAGCCGCAAAACTTGCTCTATTATGCCTTCCCACCAAGATGCGCTGCCTTAAAACTGGCCCAAAAATCTCCAAACTGTGAGCTAAAATAAACTTTTTCTCATAACAGTGACGCAGAGCTGACAAAACTGCCTAAAATTTCTAGATGAAAACCTTGTCCCAAATAGTACTGTTTCCAAACTATTCCAAAAAGGCAACCAACCAAACAAACACAGGCCTAGCTTTCTTTTCTAAGCTAAGAGCAACATGTGTCAGGGTGATTAAATTTTCTTAGATGTAAAGGTTTGATGATCACTAGACGTGACCCTGAATACCAGCAGACACAGACCACTATTGGTACTGCTTTAAAATAAAGTTGGGGGGGCTGGAGCGGTAGCTCAGCGGTTTCCATGCTTGCCTGGCAAGCATGAGGACACGGGTTCAAACTCCAGCACCACGTACACAACTGAGTGTTGGAGCAACGAAGGCCATGTGAAAAACTCAATAAAGTTGTTTCTCTCTTTCTCTGTCTCTCTCACTGTCCCTCTCTCTTTAAAAAAATAAAAAATAAATAAATAAATAAAATAAAGTTGGATTAGCGAACAGAGATGAAAGGTAAAGCTCATTTGTAAAACAGGTGATAGGGGAGTAAAACCTGAAAACTTCATTTGTTGTTTTCCTGCTTCCCTGGAACATAATTCTCTGATCACAGAGTAACACCTATTTTTAAA
>PVKS010029746.1:0-25059 GCA_004027875.1 Aplodontia rufa | reverse complement strand
AGTCCACCATATGACCCTGCTATTCCACTCCTGGGTATCTTTCCAGGGGACTTAGAATCAGCACATTATAGTGACACAGCAATATCTATGTTCATAGCAGCACAATTTACTATTGCTAGGCTATGGAAACAACCCAGATGTCCCTCACTAGAAGAATGGATCCAAAAACTGTGGTACATTTATACCATGGAATATTACACATCAATTAGAAACAATGATATTGCAGCCTTCGAAGGTAAATGGATGGCTATGGAAGAGATCATGATGAGTAAAATCAGCTTAACCCAGAGATCTAAGGGTCATTGTCTCCACTCATCTGTGGAGGTGGGGACTAGACCCTGGACAATGAGAAATTTGGTCTATTAGCATGTGTTAAATCCAGATAAGATGTAATGCTTTACAACCTGATACTTTTTCTAGAGATATAGTGGGAAGGGGAAGGGAGGGATAAGGGTGGGTAATGGGGGGCACTCCTGGGGGTAATTGCAATATCCTGAATATATACACATTTTATATTATTTTGTTAAAAACTTGTATGGTTGTTCAAAAATCAAAAATTTAAAAAAAACTAGGAACTGTTCATCATCAAACAATCAACAACAAAAGTATAATGACAGAACAAGCAAATATATGTGCCAGACCATGGTTTCCCCCTTTGGGTTCCCCATGGTTCCATGTTTCAGTTTACTTAAGAACCAAGCTAATTGATCTTCTTGTGGAGGTCAGAGGTTCCCCTCAGTTTAGATTTCCCCATACTACCTCCCTTTGGTCACCTTGATGTCCTTCTTATTCCCTTCCCCCCTTTCCTACCCCTCTCCCTACATCCCCCAAGAACCTAAGCACAGTTCCCCATGAACATGTAAGAATTCATACATGCTGAGGTAATTTTTAGGTTAGCCATCTAAAGTTCTGATTCTGCTTATATTCTATCATCCACAAATGAGAGAAAACATTTGGCCCTTGAGTCTCTGAGTTTGGGATACTTCACTTTGGAAAATTTTTTCCATCTCCATCCATGTGGCTGCCAATGCCATAATATTGTTTTCTCTAATAGCTGAGTAATACTCCATTGTATATATCTACCACAGTTTTTGGATCCATTCATCGAGTGAAGGACATCTGGGATGGTTCCATAATTTAGCTATAGTAAATTGAGCTGCTATAAACATTGATGAAGCTGTATCTCTATAGTAAGCCGATTCTAGCTCTTTTGGGAAGATACCCAGGAGAGGGATAGCTGGGTCAAAAGACAATTACAGCCCTAATTTTTTGAGGAGTCTCCACACTGCTTTCCTGAGTGGCTGTACCAGTTTTCAGTCCCAACAGCAAAGTAACAGTGTTCCTCTTTTCCCACAGCCCCTCCAGCATCTGTCATTGTTTGTATTCTTCATTTTGCCACTCTGACTGGAGTGAGGTGAAGTCTCAATGAAGTTTTGATTTGTATTTCTCTTATTGCTAGTGATGTAGAGCATTTTCTCATGTTTGTGGGCTTTTAAGACTTCCTCTGTTAAGAAGCTTCTTTTTAGTTCCATGGCCTATTTATTAATTAGGTTATTTGTGGTTTTGGTATTTAATTTTTTGAGTTCTTTGTATATTCTTGATAGTAGTCCACTGTCTGAGGTGTAGCAGGCACAAATTTTCTCCCATTCTGTAAGTTCTCTCTTGAGACTCTTGACTAAATCCTTAGTTGTGCTAAAGCTTTTTCATTTAATTGCATCCCATACCTTTATTCTTGATTTTATTTCTTGTGCCATGGGAGTCCTGTTAAGGAAGTCTGTGCCGACCCCTATGTCATGTAATGTTGATGCTACTTTTTCAAGCAATTGTAGAGTTGCTGGTTTAATATCCAGATCCTTAATTTAATTTTGATTTAATTTTTGTGCAGGGTGGAAATGTAAGGATCCAATTTCAGTTGTCTACCTATGGCTGTCCAATTTGTCCAACACCATTTGTTGAACATGCTATCATTCTTCCACACTATGCTTTTGCCCCATTTATCAAATATCAGTTAAAGATATGAGGGTTCATATCACAATCCTCTATTCTATTCCATTGGTTTTCCATTCTGTTTTGGTATCAATACCATGCTGTTTTTCTCACTGTAGCCTTGTAGTATAATTTCAGGTCAGGAATTGAGATGCCTACGGTCTCCTTCTTGCTGAGTAATGCTTTGACTGTTCGGGTCTTCTGTTATTCCATACAAATTTTGAGTATTGCTTTTTCTATATCCATGAAGAATGACATTGGTATCTTGATTGGGATTGCATTAAATCTGTATAGAGCTCTGGGTAAATGACCATTTTGATGATATTGACTCTACCTAACCATGAATATGGAATGTTTTTCCATCTATTCAGATCTTCTATAATTTCTTTTTTCAAAGTCCGATAATTTTTGTTGTATAAGTCCTTGACATCCTTTGTGAGATTTATGCCCAAGTATTTTATTTTTTTGGAGGAGATTGTGAAAGGGACAGATTTCCTAATTTCTTCTTCAGTGCCCTTGCTGCTGGAGTATGGGAAAGCTAATGATTTATTGGTGTTAATCTTATAGGCAGCCACATTGCTGAAGTCATTTATAAGCTCCAGAAGTCTCCTGGTTGAGCTTAAAGGATCTTCTAGGTAGAGGATCATGTCATCCACAAATAGAGGGAACTTGACTTCTTCTTTTCCTATTTGAATTCCTTTGATTTCCTTCTCTTGTGTGATAGCTCTGGGAAGAGTTTCAAGGACTATATTGAATAAGAGTGGTGAAAGTGGACAGCCTTGTCTTCTTCCTGAATTAAGTGGAAATGCTTTCAGTCTTTTGTCATTGGGCATAACGTTTGCTATGTGTCTGTCATAAATGGATCTCACATAGTTAAAATATCTTCCCTTGATCCCTATCCTCTCCAGGTTTTTGAGCATAAAATGATGTTTATTGTTATCAAAGGCCTTTTCTGCATTGATTGAGATGATTTTTTTAAATTTTTAATTCTATTTAAGTGGTGAATTGCATTTATTGATTTGTGAATGTTGAACCAGCCCTGTTTTCCAGGAATGAAGCCTACTTGGTCATGATGTATTTTATCTTTTTAATGTGCTTTTGGATCAGATTAGCTAGAATTTTACTAAGGATTTCTGCATCTATGTTCATCAGGGAAATTGGTCTATAGTTTTCTTTTCTTGATGAGTCTTTTTTTAGATTTTGATATGAGAGTTATATTTGCTTCATAAAAAGTGTGTACTAGTGTTTCAACCCTTTCAATTTCATCAAAACGCTTATAGAGGATCGGTGTTAATTCTTCTATAAACATTTTGTAGAATTCTGCTGTGAATCCATCAGGACCAGGACTTTTCTTTTTTGGAAGGCCTTTGATTGCCACTTCGATTTCAGAACCTGAGATAGGTTGGTTTAGATTTTCAATGTCTTCTGGTGTTAATCTGGGGGTGTTGTATGTGGCTAAGTAACTGTTCATATCTTCCAGATTATCAAACTTGGCAGAGTATAAATTTTAAAAATAAGATCTGATAATCTCTTGGATTTTGGTTGAATCTGTGGTGACATCTCCATTTTTGTCTTTGATTTTATTGATTTGCTTCATTTCAATCTTCTTTTTGGTGAGGTTGGCAAGGGGACTGTCAATCTTATTTGTTTTTTCAAAGAACCTACTCTTTGTTTTATTGATACTTTGTGTTTTTTATTCTCAATTTCATTGATTTCAGCTCTGATTTTAGTTATTTCCTGTCTTCGGTTACCTTTTGGATTGGATTGTTCCTCTTTTTACAGGAGTTTGAGTTGGAGCATAAGACTATTTGGACTCTTTCCAGATTTTTGATATATGCACTCAGTGCTATAAATTTATCTTTTAAGTATGCTTTCATACTATCCCAGAGGTTTTGATATGTCATTTCATCATTCTCATTCATTTCCAAGAATTTCTTGATTTCTGGTCTCATTTGGTCTTTAATCCATTCTTCGTTTAAAAGGGTATTATTCAATTTCCACATAAAGAGTAGCTTCTTTTTTGTTGTTGTTGTTGATTGTTAAGACCATGGCATTGTGATCTGACAGGATACATGGGACTATATCCACTTTCTTGAATTTGTTACAGTTAGCCCTATGGACTAAGATGTGGTCTATTTTTGAGAAGGATCCATAAGCTGCTGAGAAGAAGGTAAATTCAGCCAATTTAGGATGGAATATTCTGTAGATGTCTGTTAAGCCCAATTGATTAATAGAGATGTTCAGATTGGAGATATCTTTGTTGATTTTTTGTTTCAATGATCTTTCCAATGTTGATAATGGTGTATTGAAGTCCCCCCCAAATTATTGTGTTGAGATCAATGAGGGGTATAATGTCCTTGAGGGTTTTTTCCATGTATTTGGGGGAATTGTGATTGGGGGCATAAATGTTAATTATCATTAAGTCATCTTGGTGAATTGTCCATTTTAGTATTATGTAGTGTCCATCTTTGTCCTTTCTAAGTAGTTTTGGATCAAAGTTAACTTTATCAGATATTAGGATCACCACACCAACTTGCTTTTTTTGGGCCACAGGCCTGGTAGACATTTTGCCAACCTTTCACCTTCAATCTGTGTCTATTTTTGAGTGTGAGATATGTCTCTTGCAGAAAACATAGTGTTGGATTTTATTTTTTGATCCAGGAAGCCAATCTGTGTCTTTTAATTGGGGCATTGAGACCATTCACATTCAGAGTTAGGATAGATATGGGAATCTGAGTCCCAGACATTGTGATTGTTGCTGTGTTTTGCACCATCTTGGGTTTCTATTGGAGTGTATTGTGATTGTAGACACTCAGTTGTTCAGGGGTTAAGAGAATTATTAGCATGTTCTTCTGAATGAAGAATGTCCTTGAGAATATTCTGTAATGCAAGGTTTGTGTTCATGTATCTTGCTTGCTTGAATTTATCATTGAAGTATTTAATTGCTCTGTCACATTTAATGCTGAGTTTTGCAGGGTATATTAACTTTGGGAGGAAATTGTTCTCTTTTGGACTTGAAAAATATTGTTCCAAGCTCTTCTGGCCTTCATCGTCTGGTCTGAAAAATCCATACTGATTCTGATTGGTCTGCATCTGAACGTTACTTGGGGCTTCCCCCTTGCTGCTTTTAGAAATCTTTCTTTAGTTTATCTGTTAATCATTTTATATATGATATGTCTTGGTGAATTTCTCATTTGGTTAGGTCTGTTTGGTGTTCTATAGACTTCTTGGATTTGGTAATTTGGATCAATCCTGATATGAGGAAAGTTTTCCCTGATTATTTTATTTAATATGTTCTTAATGCCTCTTGTTTGTTGTTCGATGTTTTATTCCAGTCCAAATACTCTCAGGTTGTTACTTCTCATCTCATCAAATATTACTTGGAAGTTCTGGTCATGCACAAGTTTGTTTTCTTGTCTGTCCTCCTTGAACTCAACATTGCTCAACCTGACTTCATTATCTGATGTTTATTCTTCGATAGCTAAGGTTCTAATTTCTGTTGAGTTTACTCTGGTGCTAGTATCTTATAATGAGGATTTGATTTGATTGACAGTATTTTTCAATTCTGAAAGCTCTGCTACATCTTTCTTTAGGATGTCTAACTCTTTATAAATGATGATCTTTCATTTCATGGAATTTTTCCTTTATTTCCTTATGAAAATTGCCTCTCATCACCTGAAACTTCTCTCTAATCTCATTCCTTAATTCTTCTTTCAACTCCTTGATTGAGTTACTGATCATAATGTTGATATATTTTTCTTGGTTTTCATCCAGGACCCCTGCCATGGAGTCCTTGGATGGGGATCTGTGAGGGTGAGGATGGGAGTAATTAACCCTTTTCCTCATTTTCAGATACAAGGAATGGGGCTTGAAGACCGACTATATTAGTTATTGTTGTAAGGGTTATTGGAGCTTCTTATGATTGTGCTTTGTTGGGCTGGGGTGCTACTTGGGAAGCACAGCTCAATGGCTTCCAGTCCCGTCAATGAAGAACTGTGAGCCTATTGGTGCACATACTGAACAGTTTCAACTAAAACAGTTATAATTATGATTAGCACCTTTAGAATCAGTTTTCTTCCATGAGAGCTCTCACAATATGTTAAAATAACCAGCAAATACCCATTTTGAAGAATGACCTTCAGTTCAGTTAGCAGGGCCTCAGAAGATGGGGGAAGTACAATCTAGAAAACCAAGGATGTGGGGTACGGAGGTAGTGTGGAACTCCTGAGTTAGAATAAAGAACTAGAAGGTGTTAGCATGTATTCAGCAATTCAATTAGGAATAATAAAAAGATAAAATGGGACGGGAGTAGGTTAAAGGCTTTGAGTTAGGAGGAGAGAGAATGGGATAAAGTTTAGGAATTGAGAGAGTAAGGGGCAAAGAGGTTAATTTGAGGTGTGGTTCATTTCAATTCAAGGACATTGCGAGGTAGTTTGCTATATTGACCTATTGTGGACAGAGAGAAATTGAAGGAGGCATAGGATCTGCTGAAGAGAGAAAGAACAAGAAAGGAAGAGAAAGAAAAGAAATAAAAGAATTAAAAATAAGTAAAATGAAAAAAGGAAAGAAAAAGCAGGCCCTAGGGGAAGCAGGTATAGCAGTGGTAAAGTATAGGAGAGCTAAAAGAAATATTAATATGATTTCAGAGATCACAAAAGGGTAGAAGCACACTTAGGTAAAATAAGGAGGTCAAGCACAGTATACTTCTGAAAGTAATTGTACTGACTAGAGTCCCTCTGTTCAGGAGGGAGGAGGAGGAGATGAGCAAACATACAAAGACACAAGCTAAAACAAACAGGAAAAGAAAAGAAGAGAATAAAAATAAAAAATAAAAAAGGAATGTGGGAAAATCAAAAAAAAAGAGCTAATATTTTCATATGTCCATGAACTGATAAACTAGTACAGCTATTCTACAAATGCACATCGGGCACAGGAGATAAACAGAAGGGAAGAAAGAAAAAATTTTAAACGTATGCAAAATCAGATAAAAAGTAAAGCATTCTTATTGAAAACTTGGCACTTTAGACAGTAAGGGATTCGCTGCGCCCTTTTGGGATTAGATGATCACTGTATTTCTGGATTTTGATATGAATGTCTCTCAGTCTGTGGTTATATGATCTCACAAAAAGGACTGGGGTATCCTCAGACTCCTGGGATTTCTAGGATGGGCTTCCACTGAAGAGGACTGGTTCTGGTAAGCCCTGATGTTTGCCAGCCTCCCAGGGGAGCTGAAGCCAGAAGACTTAATTAAGAGGGAGTATGAATGATTTCTATTCTCCCTTTGCTCTGAGATGCATACACTCTGTCTTGTGGCAGAAGACTCAGAGCTTTTAACTTGTCACGTGATCCTTCTGGCTGGTGGGAGTGGACAGGGCAAGGAATTGCTCCCCTTTATTCCACAAACTGAATACCCTTGAAGAACAGTGAAGTCTGGGCCTGGTCAAGACCTTCTCTTCCTGGATCAGACTGAAGCCTGTGACCTTTTCCTAATGCAATTTTCATAGGCTGCTTTAAAAAGCCAGAGGGAACTGTGTCCTGGGACTCTGAATGGCGGCCCAGCTATCCCACTGAGCAGCCTGTTCCACTGGGCAACTCAGTGGGCCACTTCCCAGCACAGCTCTCACCCCTCACAGTGTATGAGCTCGGTAGATGTCTGCAAATGCACTCTCCCAATGCTCTGTTTTTATAAAGCACAGGATGGGGTTGCTGATTCTGTTCAGCACCACAGCTGCTGCTGTAGCACTAATCCAGCCTTAGCCCTAACACTAACCCTAAACTTAAACCTATGCTAGACCTAACACTAGCCCTAGCCCTAACCCTAACCCAGCCCTAGCCCCAACACTAACCCTAAACTTAAACCTATGCCTAGGCATAACACTAGCCCTAACACTAACCCTAACCCTAGCCCTAACACTACACTAGCCCTAAACCTAAACCTAAACCTAAACCTAAACCTAAACCTAAACTGCAAATGAGAGTATCTAAGAAGTTTCTGTCTGAAGAAGTCCAAACATGGGGAAGGACTATGCAAAGCCAGCATTCCAGGATATTGCCAATACCATCCCTCATGGAAATTCACTAACCAATTAATCCTAACACACTAAACATAAAGCTAACCCTACTGGAACCCTAACACTAACACTCTAATACTAATCCTAACCTGAACCCTAATCCTAAATCTAAACCTAACTATAACCCTAAGCTTAACTCTAACCATAACTCTAACTCTAACCCTGAACCTAACCCCTAAATGTAATCCTAACCCTCATTCCAGCCCAAAAGCTAATCCTAACTCTCACCCTAACCCTAGACCAGGCCCTAACTATATTGCTAATCCTAATCCAAACCCCTAACCACAACCCTAAACCATACACTAACCTAACTCTAACTAACACTAACCCTACCTTAGCACTAACCATAACCTTCTCACACTAATCTAACAATAACACTAGCACTGAACTGTATCACTGAAACCTAATCTTAACCCTAACACTAACCCTAAACTTAACCTTAAACCTATCATAATCCTCACCCTACTCCTAATCCTAGCATGAGTCCTAACCCTAACCTTATCCCTAAACCTAACCCAAGGCCTAGCCCTAACCCTAAACCTAACCCTAGCTCTAACCTTAACCCTAACTCTACCCCTAAACCTAGTACTAAACCTAACCCTAAACCTAACCATAACCCTAGGCCTAACTCTAACCCTAGCCCTACTCTTAGCCCCTACCATAACTCTGTACCTAGCCTTAGCCCTCATATTAACCCTAACCCTAATAGTAAATCTAACCCTAACCCTACCCATAGCCCTAGCCCTAACCATATCTTAACCCTAACCCTAACACTAACCCTAACCCTAAATGCTAAACCTAAACCCTAACACTAACCTGAAACCTAGCCCTAACACTCACCTTAGCCCTAGACCTATTCCAAGCCCTAACCTTAACCCTTACCCTAACCCTAGTCCTAGTCCTAGTCCTAACCCTAGCCCTATCCCTAACACTAAACCAAACAATAAACCTATCCCTAGCCCTAGCTCTAACCATAACCATAACCCTCAATCTAAACCTAGTCCTAAACCTAGCCCAAAGCCTAGCACTAGTCCTAGCCCTGTCCCTAACCATAGCCCTTTCCCAGCCCTAGTCCTAACCCTTACCTTGGCCCTAACATGAACTCTAATCCTAAACCTTTCCTCTGCACTAGCCCTACCCCAAACCCTAATCCTAATCCTAAATCTAAACGTAACTTTAGACATACCCTAACCCTAACCTAAACCTAACCATAGCTCTAAACTTAGTCCTAGCCCTAACACTAACCCTAAACCTAACCTTAGCCCTATCCCTAGCCCTAACACTGAACTTAACCCGAGCCCTAAACCTAAAGTGCAAGTGACAGTATCTAACAAAATTCTGTCTGAGAAGGTCCAGAATTGGGAAGGGCCAGGAAAAGCCAGCATTCCAGAATATCGCCAAAACAATCACTGCTGGATGTTTGCTATTTACTCAAATTGCGAGTATCTATTATAGTTTGATGATAAGGGTACTTGTAAAAGACGTATGGAAGGCAGGAGGGATAAAGCTGTACTGACTTTTAAAGCAGGGTTGGAAATGGATGGCAAAACAGTTGGAACTGAGGATTAAAGGAAGCAGTATGTACAAAAACTGCATTTCCTATTGTTGTAGAGGTTAGATGTTGGCTTCTAGTCCCATGGGTTAGGATGCACAAATATCTTGGATTTGGCAATTGTGGGACTTAGCATGGCTGTGACGTGTCTGGTGGGCTACAGTAACTGGCAACTGTGGGATTTAAGATGGCTGTGGTTTGTCTGGTGGGTTTCAGTAGCTGGGTGGTTTAGGGTTGGTGGTTAATTATGGTATAAGTGCCTAAAACCTACTTAAATAAGGAACATTTGACAGAAAACAGGTAGTTAGAGATTTGGGAAAGGAATCAGCTTTATTTTTTAGCAAAATACATAAATAAAAAACTTAGAACAATATTATCCTTTTTGATAATGAAACCTTTTGGTACAATACATGAAGCATTTCATGTGGATTTGGCCATGAATTAGTGATAAAGTGGATAATACTGTATCTGGTGTTCTGAAATAGTTTAAGTGGTTACAGGTGTTCAGATTAGTTCACGATTTAGATAATGAAAGCAAAGTTAAATCACCTGTATTAAAGAGCTCAACAATTAAGAGAAGAGGCCATTTTGCTCAAGCACGGTAATGTGTTTCCTACCAGCTTGCCCTGGATTTTCAGGTTGTTCCTTTGTACCAAATCCACTCATGTTTTTGAAACCTAAGAGATGCTGGGGCTGGCCCCTGGCACTAACTTTTCTCTGAAACCTATCACTACTCCTACCCCTAACCTTAAAACTATCACTAAATGTGATTGTTCAGCTAACCTGAACAATAAGCATTATCATAACCTAACCCTAACAATAACTCTAAACACAACTTTTAAATGAAACCAAGCACTAATCTTAATCCTAATCAAACACCTTACCCTAAACCTAACCCTAACTTGAAAATGAAACCTAACAGTAACCAAAATCCTAACCATAAACCTAACAATTAACAATTACCCTTACACTGATCTAAAACCTAATCCTTTATTTGTCCCTAAAACTAACCCTCAATCTAATTCTAAGCTTAATCTGAGTTCAATCACTAACCCTAACCCTTACCAAATACCTATCCCAAATGCTAATCCTCTCCATAAACAAAGTTAACCCTAAATCTAAGCTAAAATGATACTTTAACCCTAAACCTAATATGATCCTGATCCCATACCCTAACTTTCAACTGAAACCTAAAATTAACCCCAAATCTATCAGTATACATAGCCTTAACCCTAACCCTAAACATAACTCTAACCTAACACTAAACTTTACTTTGACAGAAAACTGACATTAACCCAAACTCTAAACCTAAAACTAACCTTAACCCTAACCCTTACCAAAGCTGTAACACAAACACTATCTGTGAACCTAAGTCAAACCCTGACCCTAGTCTGACACTAACAGTATCCCTAAAACTAACCCTAACCTGAACCTTAAACAATCCAACCTTTAATCTAACACTGAGAGTACCCCTTATCCTACAACTAACCTAAAACCTAAAAAAAAAATCTAAAAATATTTTTAATTCCTACCCTAACCATAACATAAAACACAACCCTAACACTCACCCTATCCCTAACACTAATCCTAAATCTTAACTGAACCCTAACCCAAGCCTAACCCTAGGCTAAATCTAACACTAAATCTAAACTTTCCCCGAAGCCTAACCTTATTACTAACAAAACCATAACACTAATCCTAACAATAACACTAACTTTAACCCAAAATTCATGCCTAATCCAAATACTAAACTTAAAATTAGCCATAACCTGAACCATAACCCTAAACCTAAACTGCAATTGAAAATATATAAGAAGATTCTGTCTGATGAGATCCAGACTTGGGAAAGGACTATGCAATGCCAGCATTCCAGGAGATTGCCCAAATCTACTCTTCTGGAAATATGCTATTTACTTAAATTGGAAATATCTGTCACAGATTGATGATAAATATACTTGTATAAAACATATGGAAGGCATCATGGATGACACTGTACTGACTTTGAAGCAGCTTTGGAAATGAAAGGCAAAATGAATGGAACTGAGGAACAAAGGAAACAGTATGTGCAAAAATTGCCTTTCCTATCTTTATAGAGGTTAGATTTTAGATTTGTGGCCTATGGGTCAGGTTGCACAAATATCTTGGAATTGGCAGTTGTGGTACTTAGGATGGCTATGGAGTGTCTGGTGTGTTACAGTAGCTTCATGGTGGTTAATAAGCATAAAAGTGTCAAAAATGAGGTACATAAGGAGCATCTGAAGGAAAACAGGGAGTTAGAGATTTTGGAAAGTAATCTCAGCTTTTTATAAAAACAGGTATAAAGAAGTGAGAACAACATTATCCTTTTTGATAATAAAGCCTTTTTTGTACAGTACATGAAACATTTCATGTGGATTTGACTATGAACTAGTGATAAAGTGGATAGTACTCTTTCTGGTGCTCTGAAATAGCTTGTGTTTACAGGTGTTCAGATTGGGTAATGAGTCAGATAATGAAAGCAAAGTTGAAGCACCTGTATTAAAGAGCATACCAATTAAGAACAGAGGCCATTTTGCTCAAGCAGGGTAATGTGTCTCCTAGCAGATTGCCCCAGATTTTAACATCTTTCTTTTGTACCAAATCCACTAACCTTTCAGGAAATTTAAGAGATTCTGGGGCTCATCCCTGGCACTAATTTTTCACTGAAACCTAACACTACCACTACCCCAAACCTTATAACTATCACTAAACCTAATCCTAACTGGAACCATTACCCTTACACTAACCCTAAACCTAACATTAACTCTAAACCCAAATTAAAAATGAAACCTAACACTAACCTTACTCCTAACCAACAACCTAACCCTAAACCCAAGTTGAATATTAAAATGAAATCTAACACTAATCCAAACTAACCATAAACCTAACAACTAACTCTAACCCTTACCCTAACCTTAAACCTTATCCTTAACTTAAACCTAAACCTCAATCTAAGTCTAACTTTTAACTGAGAACTAACACTTGCTCTAAGCCTTACAAAAACCTATTCCTAAACCTAACTCTAAACATAAATTTAAACCTAAACCTAACTCTAAACTAAAATGAAACTTTAACCCTAAACTTAACCAGATCCAGAGCCCAAAATCTAATTTTTAACTGAAACCTAAAATTAACCCTAAGCATATTGGTAAACATAACCCTAAACCTAATTCTAACACTAAACATAAACCTAACCTATACCTAAACCAAATGTTGACCGAAAACTAACATTACACTGAACCCCAACCCTAAATCTAACCTTAACCTTGTACCTTACAAAAGCTGTAACACCAACCCTAACTCTGAAACTAACTCAAACTGTGACTAGGGCTAGGGCCAGGGTTAGGGTTAGAGTGAGGGTTAGGATTAGGGTTAGGGTTAGGGCTAGGACTAGAGATAGGGTTAGGTTTAGGGTTAGGGCTAGGGATCTTCATATGTTTAGGGATAGGGTTAGGTCCAGGGTTATGGTTAGGGCTAGGGTTAGGTTTGGGCCTGAGTTAGGTTTAGGTTTAGTGTTAGGTTTAGGGCTAGGGTTACTTTTAGGTTTAGGGTTAGGTCTGGTGCTGGAAATCGTTTTAGGGTTTGAGTTAGGGTTGTGGGTATGTTAGGGATAGGACTAGGGCTAGGGTTAGTGCTAAGTTTAGGGTTAGGGCTAGGTATAGTTCTTGGGCTAGGGCTAAGTTCACAGTTAGATTTAGAGTTAGTTCTATGTTTAGGGTTAGGTCTAGGAATAGGGATATGTACAGGTTTAGTAGAAGTAGGTTTAGATTTAGGGCTAGGTTTAGGGTTAGGGCTAGGTCTTGCTTTGGGGATAGGCTTAGGGCAAGGCATAGGGACAGGGTTAGGGTTAGTGTTAAGGTTAGGTCTAAGGCTACAGATATGGTTAGGATTAGGTTTAGGACTTGGTTGAAGTTTAGGGCATGGGTTAGGGTTAGGGCTCATGCTAGGCCTAGGGTTAGGATTAGGGTTAAGTTTAGGGTTAGGGCTAGATTTAAGGATATGTTTAGGTTTAGGGTTAGGACTAGGTTTAGGTTTAGGGATGAGGTTAGAATTAGGGTTAGGGTTAGGGATAGGGCTAAGTTTCAGGTTAGGGATACCTTTAGGGCTCAGGCTAGGGCAAAGGTTAGGGTTAAGGTTATGTTTAATGTGGGGGTTAGGGTTAGGGTTTATATTTAGTGTTTCACGTTAGGGTTATTCTTAGTGTTAGGGTTAGGGATAGAAAGTTAGGGTTAAGGTAACAGTGGTTAGGTTTAGGTTTAGGTTTAGGCTTAGGTGTAGGGTTAAGGGTTCAGGCTAGAGTTAAGCTTAGGGCTAGTGTTAGGGTTATGGTTAGGGCTAGAGCAAGGTTTAGGGTTAGCATTAGCATTATGGTCTAGAGCTAGTGCTAGGGTTAGCTTTAGGGTTGGGGCTAGGATTAGTTTTAGAAATACTGTTAGGTTTAGTGCTAGGTTTATGGATAGGGTTACTACTAGGTTTAGGTTTAGGACTAGGGTTTTAATTAGCATTAGTTTCAGGGTTAGTGCTAGGTGTAGGGTTAGAGTTAGTGCTAGAGTAATGGTTAGGGTTGGTGCTAGGGTTACGGTTAGGGTTAGTTTTACATCTACATCTAGGGTTAGGTTTAGGGAAAGGGTTTCGTTTAGGGTTATGATTAAGATTCTTTCTAGGGTTAAATTTTGTGATAAAGTCATTGTTAGTTTAGGAATAGTATTACAGTTAATTTAATGATAAGGTTAGGATTAGGGTTAGGGTTAGGTTTAGTTTTAGTGCTAGGTCTAGTGTTAGGTTTAGGGATTGGTTTAGGGTTAGGGTTAGTGTTATGGTTAGGGTTAGTGCTAGGGTTATGGTTAGGGTTAGTTTTACATCTAGGTCTAGGGTTAGGTTTAGGAAAAGGGTTTCGTTTAGGGTTATGATTAGGATTCTTGCTAGGGTTAAATTTTGTGCTAAAGTCATTGTTAGTTTAAGAATAGCATTACGGTAAAGTTTAGTGATAAGGTTAGGATTAGGGGAAGGTTTAGATTTAGTGTTAGATTTAGTCCAGGGTTACGGTTTGGGTTAGGGTTCAGTTAAGCTTCAAGGTTATTGTTAGGAATAGGGTTACTGTTAGTGTTGGGTTTTTTGGTATGTTTATGGTTGGCATTAAAAATATGTTTAAGTATCATTTTATGTTTCAGGTTAGGAGTAGGATTAGGGGTATGGTAATTGTTAGAGCTAGCTTAAGATTAGGTTTACAGTTAGGGATGGGGTTAGTGTTACGCATACTGTTTGTATTAGCCAATGTTCCGATTTTACATTAGGTTCAGAGTTAGTGATATTGTTACAGATTTGGTAAGAATAAGGGTTATGGTTAGTTTTAGGGTTAGGGTATGGGTTAATGTTAGTTTTCAGTCAAAGTTGGGTTTAGGATTAGGTTAGGGTTATGTTTAGGGTAAGGGTTCAATTAATGTTTACTGATAGGTTTAATGTTATTTGTAGGTTTCAGTTAAAAATTAGGGTTTGGGATCAAGTTCCAGCAAGGTATAGATTTAAAGTACTTTTTAGCTAAATGTCAGGTTTAGGTTTAAATTAATGGTTAGGGCTAGGTTTAGGGGTAGGTTTTTGGTGAGGCTTAGGGTTAGTTTTAGTTCTTGGTGATACATTAGGATTAGATTGAGGGTTAAGTTTAGGGTTAAATTAAGAATTAGGTTTAAGATTACTGTAAGGTTTCAGTTAGTGTTAGATTTCATTTTAAAATTAGGGTTAGGTTTAGGGTTAGAATTTTGGTTAGGATTAAGGTTACTGTTAGGTTTCATTTAAAGTTGGGCTTAGAGATAGAGTTAGGGTTATTATAATGCCAATGGCTCAGGTTAGGGTTAGGTTTAGTGAAAGTTATAGGGTTAGGGGTAGGAGTAGTGTTAGGTTTCAGTGAAAAGTCAGTACCAGGGGCCAGCCACAGCATTTCTCATGTTTCCTGAAAGAAGAGTGGATTCGGCACAAAGGAATGAGGAGAAAATCCGGGGCAAACTGCTGGGAGACACTTTACCCTGCTTAACAAAAATGGCCTTTGTTCTTCATTGTAGAGCTCTTTAATACGGGTGCTTGATTTGCTTTCATTATGTGCCTCATTAACAATCCAAACACCTATAAACACTTAAACTATTTCAGAGTACCAGACACAGTACCATCCACTAGTTCAAGGTCAAATCCACATGAAATGTTTCATGTATTGTACAAAAAAGGCTTTATATTCCAAAAAGAAAATATTGATCTTAGTTCTTTAAATCTTTATTGATAAAAAGCTGAGATTACTTTCACAAATCTCTAACTCCCTGTTTTCCTTCAGATGTTTCTTAATTGACTAGGATATAGGCAATTATACCCTAATGAACCACCAACCCTTAAACACCCAGATACTGTAACCCACTAGACACTCCATAGCCATCCTCAGACCCACAATTGCCAATTCCAAGATATTTGTGCATCCCAATCCATGGGCCTAAAAGCCACAATCTAACCTCTACAAAGTTAGGAAAGGCAGTTTATACATGTACTGTTTCTTTTGATCCTCACTTCCAACCACTTTGCCATCCATTTCCAATCCTGCTTCAAAGTCAGTACAGCTTCATCCCTTCTAACTTCCATATGACTTTTACAAGTACTCTTGTCATCAATCAGTAACAGATATTTCCAATTTAAGTAAATAGGGAATTTCCACAAGGTATGGTTTTGACAATATCCTGGAATGCTGGCTTTGCATAGTCTGTCCCCAAGTTTGGTCCTCTTCAGAGAGAAACTTCTTAGATATTTTCACCACTTGCAGTATGGGATTTGGTTAGGGTTAGGGTTGTGGCTAGTTTTAGGTCTAGTGCTAGGATTAGTTTTAGTGTTAGGGTTTGGACTACAGTTATGTTAGGGCTAGGGCTAGGATTAGTGTTAGAGTGAGGGTTATGTTTAGATTTAAGGTTAGGGCTAGGGCTATGGATAGGTTTAAGGTTAGGTTCAGGAATAGGTTTAGGTATAGAGCTAGGGTTAGAGTAAGGGCTAGTGTTAGTTTTAGTGCTATGGCTAGGGCAATGTTTAGGGCTATGGTTAAGTTTATGTTTAGGTTTAGGGTTAGTGGTAGGGCTAGGAGTAGGGCTAGATTTTTGGTTATGGTTAGGTTTCAGGTTAGGGCTAGTTTTAGTTTTATGTCTAGGGTTAGGGTTAGGGTCAGAGTTAGGTCTCGGGCTAAGTTTAAAGTAGGAATACATTTAGGTATCAGTCTAGGGCTGGGGATAGGGTGAGGGTTAGAGCTAGCTTTAGGATTAAGTTTAGATTTGAAGTGAGTTATGGTTAGAGTTTAGTTTTAGTGTTTAGGGTTAGGGTTATTTTAGGTTTAGGATTAGGGATACAGTTAGGATCAGGCTTAGTTTTAGGTTTAGTTTTAGAGTTAGTGGATTAGTGTTAGAGTTAGGATTAGGTTTACAGATAGGGTTTAGGTTTTTGTTTAGGTTTAGGCTTAGATTTCAAGTTCAAGTTTCAAGTTAATGCTAGGGCTAAGCTTAGGGCTAGGGTTAGGTTTAGTGTTAGGATTAATTTTATTGCTTGGGCTAGGGTTAGGGTTAGTGTTAGGACTAGGGCTGGGTCAGAGTTAGTGTTAGTGGTAAGGCTAGTGCCTATAGCTATGGTTAGGGTTAGAGTTAGAGTTAGTTTTAGGGTTAGAGCTCTGTCTAGGGATAGGGTTAGGATTAAGTTTAGGGGTAGGGCTAGGGCCAGGATTTGGGTTAGAATTAGGGTTAGGATTAGGTTTAGGGTTAGGGCTAGGGCTAGGGATAACGTTAGGTTTAGGTTTAGGATTAGGGTTAGGGATCTTCATATGTCTAAGGTTAGGGTCAGGGTTAGGGTTACCTCTAGGGTTATGCTTAGGGCTACATTTAGGTTTGGGCCTGGGTTAGGGTTAGGTTTAGTGTTTGGTTTAGGGTTAGGGCTAGTGCTAAGTTTAGGGCTTGAGTCAGGAGGAGGTCTAGTGCTAGGGCTAGGGCTATGGTAGGGTTAGGGATAGAGTTAGGGTTAGTTTTAGTTTTAGGGTTAGGACTGGTGCTGGAAATAGTGTTAGGGTTCTGGTTAGGGTTGTGGGTATGGTTAGGGATAAGACTAGGGCTAGGGTGAATGCTAGATTTAGGGTTAGGGCTAGGTATAGTTCTTGGGCTATGGCTAAATTTACGGTTAGATTTAGAGTTAGTTCTATGTTTAGGTTTTGGTATAGGAATAGGAATATGTACAACTCATCATTAGCAAAGTTCAAGTGAAGTATTAATCATGGAAAAGTAGAAATATTCCACATACCCACATCACAAAATGGTATACACGAAACTGATGAGTTCATACAAAAATTCAGAAATCTAAAAAAAGTTTCATTGTACATTTCCATTTAATCCTGCCTAGCTTCCACAAAATGTACTCAGTTTCACATGTGAACTCAATTCTTGCCTGGTTCATTGCTCTTACTCTATCATCCATGCACCAGAACACAGGACACCTTGGAAAGAGAACCAAAGGTCTTCAAATGCAGGAATCTGAAAACACCTCACATAATTCAAGCATCAGATGACTATATTTTGATATTTACTCATTTGATCAAGGGTGCCATTAAGCAGCCATTTGGAAGAGTTATGTAAAAGGAATTGGGGCCAGTTCTAGTTACAAAAATGAATGTGTTTAGAGGTTTGAATTTGTCTAAGAAACAACCAAGAGGGAAATCCCTTGGAATAGAATGGCCAGACCCAATGCAAAATTAGCACTTGAACAAGTGCAGGTAGGCAGATACAAGGGTGACTCAATTAACCAACTTCCAGGAAGTAATCATAACAGCACTAGGAAAGGGTCACCAGCCATTACTAGTGTCTGCACAGGTACCAAGACCCTAGGGTGTTGAGGTTCTAGTGCTAGGAAATTTAAAATGAGACCAATGAGAGAAGAGGTCCTAGACCTCTGAGTAACATCAGACCTAAAAAGATTTCACCATGCTGAGAGAACCCAACCCAGAGCTCAACAATTGAGCTAGTGTTTCAATAGAAATGAGATGATTGAACCAGTGAAAGCTCTGCTCCAGGAGGTCACTGGTGGAGAGGCAGACAATTTTGGACTGGGGCAGCTTATCCAAAATAGGAGCCTGCAAACCAGAGACATGTATCCATGTCATGGCACCAATGTTGCATCTGCTCGACAAGCAATGAGAATCCTGGTACCTGAGACAAGAGATTTTTATTGGGAGTAGCAAAATGGCTGCTCTCACAACTGGAGAACAGCAACTTACAACTGGGAATGAGAATTTTTCAGACCTCTGGTGAGAACAGGACTTAGGTGTGAGATTTGTAAAAACATGCATTAAGGTCATGGTTAACATTCCTGTGACTGTAGCAGACCCCTGTCTGCTACGAACTGAGACTCACATGCAACGTGGTTGCTAGCTTTACAGATTAAACACCAAAATGTTGCTTATGAACTCTAACACTACCTCTCTATATGCTTTCAGTTTGTAATTCAAATTATTATCAAAATCAAGTGAAATTTTAATCATGGACAAGTAGAAAAATTCCACATATCCACTGACAAAGTGGTACACAGGAAACTGATAAATTCATAGAGCAATTCAGAATACTAAACTAAATTTAATTGACATGTCCATTTAATCCTTCCTAGCTTCCACAAAATGATCGCATTTTCACATGTGACCTCAATTCTTGGCTTGATCATTGCTCTTATTCTACCATTCATTCACTTGAACACAGCACTCATCTGTGATGGAGAAGTGGTGGTGTTCAATTATAGGAATATGAAAGAACCTCACATACCGAAAGCATCAGATGACTTAAGTTTGTTATGTACTCATTTGAGTATTTTTAGCATTTATTTAATTCCAAGTGCTCTGTGTAATACAGATACAACTGTACACAAAAATTGTACACAAAAAAATAAGTTTCTCTTCCAATGAAGATCACATTTTGATTGAGAAATAGCAAGGTTTCCAAATTTTTTGAACATGAATGTCTGGAGGCCAAGGAAGTGCTGGCTAGAGATTAAGTATGGAAATTGTTGTAAAATTTTAAAGTCATTATCTAAGAGAAAAAAATGAAAGTAGAAAGTACAAATGGAAAAGAGAAAAAGAATGGGAGAAGGCAACATGTGGACTGTTTAAGAGTTTAATTTAAGGAGAGAGACAGAGGCCAGGTTCC
This sequence comes from Aplodontia rufa, assembly GCA_004027875.1. NCBI lineage: Eukaryota > Metazoa > Chordata > Mammalia > Rodentia > Aplodontiidae > Aplodontia > Aplodontia rufa. The sequence goes on along the minus strand of PVKS010029746.1, from coordinate 5,242 downwards.
AATGATGCAAATGACTGCTAATGATCTCCACTTGCCTATGTCTTGGATTTCATCATTAATGTGATCAAAACTGAAGAGCATACAGGAGGAGTGATTTAAAAGGATCACATGAAGAAAAAGCAGTCTAAAATAAAATGAGTGTTTCCCATTCATGATAAATATTGGAGCATACTTAGGATAAGGACTGAGTCCTTACCTGTGCTATGGTAAGGATGTTTAGCAATTATATGATGTTGAAGACCACAGTGAAGCTGTAGCCTAGAGTCTAACTTAAAAACCTAGCTGCAGCTAACCAGGAACAACCACACATATCAAATGAGGGGAAAGTTAATTCTCAGGTTAGAAAAGAGCCAATAAGTCATTTGCTAGCATGGAAATTGTCTGTTTCAGATCTGTAGTTTAGAAATAGCATTTTTACTAAACAGACAGAAGAATCTTTACTCCCCTATGATTACAAGAAATGCATTCTTATCTTTGTCTTTTTCATTTATTACATGGGTGCTGTGGGAAAGATGGGTGGGAAGAAGAAAGAAAATGGAGAGGGTAGGACTCACTATGAGTGTGATTTTTTTCACCTACAGCCTATCAGATTATCAGAAAGTAAGGCAGAACAACAATTGCTTTACTTTTGAGTAAACAAAGGGGGTTACAGTCCAAGCAGAATGCACAAGTGCAGCCACTAAGGAGGAAACATGGGTAGAGTTGGAGGAGGAGAAATGGCTGGAAAATGACTTAGATTATATGAAGACTTTAACACCACCCATCAGCTTGTTTCTTTTAAATTAAGCTTAAATTGGACAACTTAGACTCCATTTTGAAAAGTCAAAGATAGCACAGGGCACCCAATTGTGTTAAATATAAATACTATCTTCAGTTAATGAAGAATTACTAACGCAAAAGTCTCAAAATGTAAAATTTAAGGAATTTCAGGCATACAATACTTCAGGAATATAACATTTACATCCATCTTTATACTTTATAAATTCTTTAAAATTAGAGTTAATTTAGGCTTCAAATATTAGTAGCTGAGTCTTCTCTCTGGGTTTCAGGAACAAGATTGAGAAATTCAGATTCTTTAAAAATTCTGCTAGGCCAACTACTAACAGGCTGGACATTCACATCAGAAAGCAGGCAGTGGAGGGATAAACACCAAACATCTGCTGTTTCCCTGAATCAGGAAACCTCTGAGGTCTACTTACCCAGCTGCTGAGAAGACTATCAAAATTAGGATTGAAATCAAGAGTTTCAAAAGCAAATTTCATGGAATGCTTCCCGGTTTCCTTTAAGATAGTTTTTATCTTCCTGATGATACCTGACCATCCAACACCAAGTGTTTCCTTTCATTCAATCCATTTTCATTACCCCAAACAATATACTGAATGGGGAAACCACTGGATTTAGTGTAAAAATGATCTGCTTTTACACAAAAATTAAAATTCACCATCAAGATCTGGACAGATGATTGAACTTCATACACTATTTTATTTCCTACCCTATAAAATGGTCCTGGAAAGACCTCATATTTCAAAAGGAATACTATGATAAGAAAAAAATAAGTAGTATCTTGAAGTCTTAGTAAGGGTTACAACAAGAAAGCCTAATGAGCTACAAAATCCTCAATTTTTAAAAAACATTTATGAGATATCTGAGAAACCAAATAAACCCAAATAAACAAAACATCAAAAGACATGAGACACAGCAAAGAATACAGAATCTGTAAATTAGTCCAACACAACCAATTAAAAGTATCTCTGAAAGATGGCGTTCTGAAGAAAAAGGCATTCCCTGCACCTCCGCGACTGATCAGGATTTCTCCAACTTCTCACCAGTATTTTGAGGTGCGTCAGGGGGGATTAGCATTGTGAATCACCAGTCCTAATCTTAGCAGTAGATTTGAGGAATAGAGACTTAGGAGCGACCAGGGGCTTTGTTCTGATCTGTCTCAGCTGCCGTGGCTGCCACAGCGGCAGCAGCCACCCCACCGGCCGGCATTTGCAACCCGCCTACACTCCCGCCCGCCCGAGTCAAATCTGCAAAGAAAAACCCGCACAGCTTTAAAATCAGCGTTCTGGCAAGGACCCCTCCCGGACCTGCGTTCTGTCTGGCGACAGGATCAGTGACTGGAAATGGTGTCCAAACAAGCACAGAGCAGCGGTTTGTGCGGAAGAGGCGGGGCGGGATCGGCAAAGGCGAGGAAGCCAAGCAAGCGTCCGTATTTTATCCGCTTGCTAGTTACCACACTCCCAGTCCGCCCGATCAGGGCAAGACCTCTTTGGGAATGCAAAGCAAGCTCTAAATACTCCGTCAGGAAGCAACGGAGATCAAAGGTGGAAATGGGACCAGAAGGCTTGGCTGAAGCCCTAAAGAAGTTGTGGGAGCAGCGAGGGAAGAGGAGCATCCATTTTTAAAACCATACTCCATGTCCTGGACCCGCCTCCCCGGGTCTGCAAAACAGGCTCATAAAGCTGTGCCTGGATCCAGCAGCTGAACACAGGCAGTCTCAGCAGAAGGTGGGGTAAGGGGCCTGAATCCTCCTCTCATAAAGGATCTGGGACTGAGGAGTAACAGTGTTCAAGGCTCTGTCCTCCCACCATAGACAGGTCCTTCACAGGGCAGAAAAGTTGACCCCCACCTCAGGGATCACAGAAGTCATGTCCGACAACTACCAGCAGATGGAGCTCTGATAACATATCTTCTGACTTTCAGATCGCCTGAATACATCTTCAAAAAAAGTTAAAACTGGTCATGTCCAGCCAGAAATAGAAGATCCATTCCCTGAAAGGACCAGAGACAATCATATTATTGATACTTCCAGGATTTTCCTATTAAGTATAATTTTCCTCCCCCTCCCTTTTTTTTTCTTTATTTCAACTTCATTTTCTAGGTGTGTACCAAGGCGATATATGGTGGAGTTTACTGGTTCTCCAATATATAAAAACTCTAGCGGTTATTTACTTTTCTGTAATGCTAATGTTGTAGAACAGTTAACGCCTACCCCTCCTTTTTTTTTTCTTTTTCTTTTTCTATCCCTTCAATTTTCTTTTTTCTCTGTCCTCTTAGAGGGATAATTAACAATAGTAGTTCTTCCTAGTTTGGTAGCCTGTTTTTAAGGTTTCTTTCTCTTTTCCTTTTTTTCCCATTTAGCATATCTCTGACTCACTCTTACCCATTCATCCTAGCCCTGTTATCATTCTTGAGAAGAAGGACTCTAGTCAGTGCATAAAGTAACTGAAATATTTTATGCCTGAAGAGCATAATTCTCAGGGAACACTTCTTCCCTTAAATTTTAGCAATAACCCACATCCTGCCAATAACCCTTTTACCCTTCCTATATTAGGCCACAGCGATCCTAGCTTCCCCTCGGATCTGTATCTTCTTTTCTATTTCTTTCTTTCCTGCTTTATTTCAAAGTTAGTAAATCTTTTCTGTTCAATTTCCTTTTCTCTTCAAATGTTTTCCCCTTAGCATTGTCTTGTTCCTTCTACAGCAAATTCTTTAACTCCTCCACTTTCTCATTGTCCATAATTGGTATACATAAACCTCTCTCTTAATTTTACTGGCATACCCCTCCTTCTGACTCCAAATTAGTTGGCTCAATTTCACCCCCCATTGTTAAGACTGTGTAAATATCACTGCGGTATTTGTTAATCTGAGTAACAAGTATTTGTTCCTGAATTTCTCTCATAGGTAATAGTAATTTTCCAGTATCAACAAAAGTATTGATTATTACTTACATTAGTTGCATAGGCCAAAATTGAAAGTCCATTATAGTGGATGCTAAATAACTAATTCACTACTGTTTATCGTAAGCTTTGATTATACATATTGCTAATTTACTTCTAGCGCATGAGGTGTTGGAATTCTGCAAGGGTAACAGTTTAGAGTAAAAGGGGTTGTCTTGTGAAAACAACACTCCTGACAAAACCCCATCTCAAATAAGGGTTGGGACGGATCTCCCAACCCAACAGCTTAGTCCATAAGGCAGAAGACAGGAAAAAGAACCACAGAACCTGTAGCGCTCCCACAAAAGTTTCACCTGGTAAATAAGAGAGAAGAATCTCTTCAAGCATGAGAAATAAAACTCGAAGAGGTTCACAACAATCCCAAAACTCCCCTGATAGGGGGGCTATGGCCAGGGACTGGGATGAAAATCTAAAACAATATATCAATGAGCTGATAACAAAAAGGATCATCGACTTACAAGAAGAGATAATGAAGGGAATAACGGAGAAAATCCAAGATTTGAAAGACTCGATTATTACAGTAATAGATTCTCTCAAAAAGGAAGTTACAGACCTCAAATCTGTAGTCAATGACATGAAAGGGACCATGCAAGAATTTAATGATAGATTAACATCAGTAGAAAATAGACCCTCTACCAATGAAGAAAGAACCTCTGAAAATGAAGACAGGTTGACCAAGCTAGAGCTCACAGACATCAAAAAGGAAAAAAAATTGAATGACCATGACCAGTATTTCAAGAACGTCTGGGATGAAATGAAGAGAAACAATCTGAGAATAATTGGAATACAGGAAGAAATTGAGACACACACCAATGGTATGAGAAATATTCTGAAAGAGATCCTGAAAGAAAACCTCCCTAAAATAAAACTAGAATCTGACATGCTCATCCAGGAAGCTTACAGGACACCCAATAGGCCTAAACAAAAGAGAAACTCACCTAGACACATCATATTCAAAATGTACAACAGAGATACCAAAGAAACTATATTAAAAGCAGCGAGGGAGAAATGCCAAATCACATTCAGAGGCAAGCCAATAAGAATTGTATGTGACTTCTCAACCCAGACACCGGAAGCAAGAAGGTCTTGGAATAATATCTTTCAACATCTAAATGACCACAACATGCAGCCTAGAATTCTATACCCAGCAAAGCTCAGCTTCAAATTTGATGGAGAAATAAAAACTTTCCATGACAAAACAAAACTGGCAGAATTTGTCAACAGAAAACCTGCCCTATAAAGAATTCTCAAGGAAATACTCCAGACAGAAGAATAAGTACATGATACCCATAATCCACAAACTGAAGAAATTCAGTGAAGCTATCACCTACCAAGAACCAACCAAGACCACCACGGAAACAACTAAGTAAGACACAATGACTACGAAACAACTGCACACTTCTATCTTAACACTGAATGTAAATATTCTAAATGCATCACTCAAAAGACACAGACTTGCAGACTGGATCAAAAAACATAATCCAACCATATGCTGCTTA
>PVKS010029745.1:0-25060 GCA_004027875.1 Aplodontia rufa | reverse complement strand
AATCTACTTATGAGTTCGAGCAGTTTATTGATGGAGTTTTTTGGATCTTCTAGATACAGGATCATGTCATCAGCAAACAGAGAGAGTTTGACTTCCTCTCTTCCTATTTTTATCCCTTTGATTTCTTTCTCTTGCCTAATTGCTCCAGCTAGGGTCTCAAGAACAATATTGAATAAAAGAGGTGAGAGCGGACATCCTTCTCTTGTTCCCGACTTTAGTGGAAACGCTTTTAGTTTTTCTCCATTTAGTATTATTCTAGCTGAGGGTTTAGCATATATAGCCTTGATGAAGCATGAACATGACTTTAATTCTGATTAGTTAACATCCTTGTAGTACCTACTATTTCTCAAACATTAAGGCAGCTACCGGTGTTTACAGGTAAATAAGTATGCCTCCCTGGCCTGGAGCTCACTGGCCAGGATCATGAGAAGTGGTTGAAGGGAACTGGGTATGGTCAGGCTGAATTGAAAAGAAATACTTAGGGGAGACATAAATAACTGTCTTCAAATGTCTGAAGGGTTTTCCAGGGTGTGGGAGAGAAAGGAATTAATGTTCATTGAATGCTCATGACATGTCAGGTGCTTTATATGGGCTGTCTTAACCCTCACAGCCTGTGTAGGTAGTCATTATCCTCTTTTAACAGATAAGGAAGTTAAGACTCTTAACTGTTGAGCAACTTGATTATGGACAAGTATCTAGTAAATGGCAGAGTCAGGATTCAGAATTGAAATGTCTCAAGCATATGTCTCTGAGCCCACAGTCTTTCTGTGAACTGGAGTTCTTTAGTCTGTGTAATGCCAGAGAATACAGTTAGAATCAATGGTTGAAACTTTGTAGAAAGTAGATTCCCATTCTTAGAAGTTGTAGTGAATAGAGCTGTCTGACATTGCTATGTGCTGCTCATAATATAATGAAATCTCTGTCACTAGCACTGTTCGTGTGCAGGCTGAATCAGTACCTGTTGGCTAGTTATAGGACGGGTCCTGCCATGGGAAGAGGTGCGACAAGAGTGGTTCACAGTGAGGAGCACACAACTATTCCAACTTTAAACGTCTGTGGTTTTATATTGTATTTCCTTTTTAGAAAGTCAAAATTGGATCTTGCCCTGCCTCTAAACCATGTAACAGCTCCCAAGCTCTTTCACAAGCACTCCTACTTTTTCAGTGCTTATTCAAGACCATTTAATTAATACCTATCGTCTGGGTGGAGAGTGACTCAGAGGGAAGGATGGAAGGAGGAAGATTGCTCTCTATGTAATGTTGAAAAAAAAGCAGACTGTAGTACACTAAGTCTCAAACATTCCTATCCTTACCAAAGAGAAGACCCTGATTGCTCATTCTTTTCCTTCTCAACAGATCCTGGAAGAGTCACTTTGTGATAACCTCTCCCTTCTAATTTTGTATGGGTATGATACAAAAATGAGAGAGACAGAGAGAAAGAGAGAGATAGAGATAGAGATAGAGATAGAGATAGAGATAGATATGGGGGAGCACATGTGTAATGAAAAGATTTGATTAATATAGAACTACTTTTAAAGTCACAATTGAAGTCTTGAATGAAGGCCATATGATGGCTACTTTACTTTGGAAAAGAATGGTCAATAAAACAATTTTTAATGATTCTAATACGGGAAAATTTGGCAACAAAAAAAGGGAGCTTCACCTTACATTTATATTAATTATCTTTTTCTCTTATTGTAAAAGTTACAGGAGTTTGTTCAAGATGATACAGTGGACCAAGCCAATATATGTTCTTTTTTAGTTTATTTTTTTTAGTGCTAGGGATCAAACATAGGGTCTTGTGCATGTGAAGCAAGCACTCTACTACTGAGCTACAGTCCCAGTCCTCCAATGTATATTCTTAATGTCCCTCCTGGGATCTTCTAAAAGGAAAGTATCAATATACAAAAAGAAGAAAAATAAACTAGAATGATGAACAGAACTAGAGGAGAATCATAACAGAGATTTCAATATAGGTATGGAAAATGGAAAACGCGTGGTTGAGTGTTCATGACTGAAACTCCCGAACAAAGGGACAGCTGGAATGTGTTATGAGGGCAAAGCCCAGGTAAAGGCACATCTGACCAATGCAGCCTGGGTGTGCTGAACACTGAATGTGCAGGTTTGACGGAGGTGAATGAGAAGCAGGGCTGTCACCAGGAACAGAGACTGAAGTTTGTATAGGGGACATGTCTTTATGGACCTTCCCTTCTTCCTCTTTAGACATCTTCCACATAGACATCTGGGCATTTACTGCCTAACCTCCCTAGCAAAATCCCCAAGTCTCTTCCCTAAAGAAACTGAGCAACCTCTGTAGAAATGTTAAATGTAAGCTTTTTGAGGTCAGGACTCTATGCCATTAGGAGAGAACCTGACCTATAGTATGTGCTCTATCAATACCTATTGATTAACTACTGGACCGAGAGCTAAGGCCTCAATACGAATATTGGTTCTCTGGGAAAACCTGCTCCATTATGGTACTTGGGGGGTAGGGGTTTGCAGCCTGCCAGCCATATACTTGTAAATAACAGACTTCTCCTCACAAATTTCCCACTTAGCATAAAAACAAATCTATTTATGCAAATCAAAGAAACTCAGATCTTTTCATTGATATAAGAATATTCACAAAATGAATGTCAGCAGCATTAAAGATAAACAGAAAAACTGATTACAGAGAACATGGAAGTTCAATATTCTAATATTTTTAATATTTTTGAGGAACCACCGTACTGTTTTCCATAATAGCCCTACTAATTTACACTCCCACCAACAGTGTTCAAAGCTTTCCTTTTCTCCACATCCTCACCAGAGCTTGCACTTTCATCTCTTTGATAACAGACATTGTAACAGGCAAGAGGTGATAATTGTGGTCTTAATTCGCATTTCCTGGTGATTAGTGATGTTGAATATTTTTTCGTATACCTATTGGCCATTTGTGTATCTTCTTTTGATAAATGTCTATTCAGGTCCTTTGATGATTTTTATTTATTTATTTTTGTGGTTCTGGAGATAGAACCTACATATGCTAAGCATGTGCTCTGTCATTGGGCCACACCCCTACTCCCTTTGTCTGTTGTAAACTGGGCTTTTGTTGTTCTGGTTTTGTTTTTGATCTTGAGTTGTTTGAGTTCCTTGTGTATTTTGAATATTAACTCCTAGCCTTCTACTTCACCGTATATATATCCTAAGGAAATGTAATCACTACATCAAAGGTACCTGCATTTCCATGTGCATCGCAGCATTATTCTCCATAGCCAATATATAGACTCAACCTAGGTATCCATCAGAGAATGAACAAGGAAAAAGTGCCATATATACACAATAGAATACTATTTGGCCTTAAAAAGGTAATAAATCCTGTCATTTGTGACAACATGGATGAACCCAGAGGATGTCGTGGTAAGTGGAATAGGCTAGGCATAGAAACACAAATATTGAATGATGTCACTTATACCTGGAACTAAGAAAGTCGACATCATAGAAACAGAGAGCAGAATGGTGGTTACCAAGGGCTGAGTGGGGAGGGGAAATGGGAACAGGTCAAAGGGTACAAAGTTTAAGTTAGACAAAAGAACTGTTCTGGAGATCCATTATACAGCATTGATCATTACAATTAATAATAATGTGTTAGGGGCTGGAGCTGTGGCTCAGAGGGTACGGCACTTGCTGGGCAGGCACAAATACACAGGTTCAAGCCACAGCACCACATACACAATGAAGTGTCTGAGCAGCAAAAACCACATGAAAAACTAAATAAAATTGATTCTGTCTCTCTCTCTCCCACTGCCCCTCTCTTTAAAAAAAAAATAATGTATTATATACTTGAAAATTGCTGAGAGGAGATTCTAAATATTCTTACCACAAGAATATCAGTATGTGTCAACTAATTTGATTTGATCCTTCCACAGTTTATACATCTATCATTTATACATGGTATGCCATAAATATACACAACTTATATTTGTCAATTAAAAAATAAATTTAAACATAACTAATTAATATGCTCAAAGAATTAAATGAGTTAAGACCAGGATGCTCTACAAAGGGGTAGTCTGAGAACAAAAAAATAATAAAAATTAATAATAAAAACTCCAATGTTGACAAACTCTGTTAGAGTAATATTAACCAATAGAAGTATACATATCTAGGAGCTGGAGAGGCAGCTCAGTGGTAGAGTACTTGCCTGGCATGTGCAAAGACCTGGGTTCAAACCCTAGCATACACAACTAAATGTTGGAAAAACAAAAATCAGATGAATAAATAAATAAAATTAACTCTCTCTCTCTCTCTCTCTCTCTCATTCCCTCTCTTTCTCTCTGTCTCTTAAAAAAAAGGAGGGGCTGGAATGGTGGTTCAGTGATTGAATCCTGGCAATGCACAAGGACCTGTGTTCAAACCCCAGCACCATATACACAACTAAATGTCAGAGAAATAAAGGCCAGATGAAAAAATAAATAAAATAGATTCTCTCTCTTCCCCTCCCTCTCTCTCTCAAAAAAGAGTAGTATACATATCTATTAAGCATTTGAAATGTGATTAGTGTGACTGAAGAACTAAATTTTAAATTTTACTTAGTTTTTATTAACCTAAATTTAAATAGCCACATGGGGCTAGTGATTACCTTATTGGGCAATACAGTTTAAGACTAGCAAGCAAAAAGAGAAAGAATTGCAAGAGGTGGGAAGAAGGATGAGAAACATGATCAACTTAAGAGGTCCTACTTTCAATTGAGGACTTCAGGATAAAATAGGAAGAAAATGAAAGACACATTTATCGAAGAATTAATGAAGATTCCTTAGAGACCTTAAATTTTTAAAGGCCCACAAAATATTCACCTAGACATATCCTTGGAAATCTTAGTACAGCAAGGGTGAGGAAAAGAAAGGTCAAATAGTTCCTTGAAGCTATAAATCTAGTAAATGTGAACCTGGTTTTGATCACAGGTACTCTTACTTTTGTGCCTATGTGTTTAAAAACAACAAAATAAATACTTTTTTTAAGCCTCCAAGTGTTAGAGTCTCTCCATGGTAAAAACATGGAATACTTGGTTGAGCTGCTGATGACTGAGTTGAGTGATACTGTCTAAAGTCTAAAAGTAATTAAATTAAAACAACAAAAAAGCAAACATTGAGCAAGGGAGAGACAAGAGGTAGTGTACGTGATTTAAATCTTCACTTGTGATGGTGTAGATATAATTTAAAATTTGACAAATTTTACTATCTGAGATGACTACCAAAACAATAAAAACAAAATAATTAGAATTAGGAGTAGGACTGGAGTTCAAAATATGTGAGGCAAGACATCTGTTTACTTATTGATTTTATAATAAGCTTTTCTGTTCTATTTGACGTTATCATTCACATTCTGAATTCTTTTAATAAAGTAATTTTAACATTAAGAATATTAATTATAGAATATACAGAGGAGAAATTAACAGTTGTCAACTATCCTTACTTAGTAGGCATTTTATGCATGTAAACTGTATCTTCCTAACAACATTTTAACTACCTGAAGGGAGAGACCGAATTACAGATTTTGTATGATTAACTTTTCTAGAAGAGTTTAATGGAAACAATCCACTTGAGTTGGAACTGGACAATCTGGATGAAAAACCCACCTCTACCACTTATCATTTATATATATCTATCTACATATTTTATTAGTGCATTATAGTTTTACATAATGTTGGGATTAGTTGTCACATAGATGCACACAATTCAGCAATACAATTTGTTCAATATCCCCCCCCACATCTCTCTACCTCCTTCCTCCTGTCCCCTGATCCTTTGCCTTTCTTCTACAGTGACATAATTCTTATACCTATGAATGACATTTTTTATATCATTTTTATATCACCAGGATCTACATATTTTTTCTCATTTCTTCTTTGCATTATTTCATATGATGGACAACTTTCCAGTTTATTAAGCATTTTTTTTACTTGCTTTGATATGTCCACAGCATTCTATCATGTGAGTGTACCATAGTGCACATAATCATCTTTTTGGGATACCTCAATTGTTTCCAGTTTTTCATTATTATGAGCTATGATGAGATGAACATGTTGTAGCTAAATCTTTTTGCATATCATGCTCAAACTGTTAGACATTGGCTCCCCCAAATCATCTTTTCTTAACAAGCCATTCTTTGTTTATAATTTTTATTGGTGCATTATGGTTGTACATAATGAAGGGATTTATTATTACACATTCATACATGCACAGACTATGATAATACATTTTGGCCTAATTCCCTCCCCAGCATTCCCCCTTCACTTCTCCCTCTCCCTGTTCCCTTTCGCTACTGATCTCCCTTTGATTATATTTTTTGACTTTTCCTATTTTTAATGATTGTGTGGGAACTATTTAATATCTCAGAGGTGCAAAGTATACTCTAGAATATTTATATCTCCTCTACACCCTTCCCCTTTTCCTTCCCTTCCTTCCTTTCCTCTCATTCTCTTTCCTTTTCACTACTAGGCTTCCTTTAGTTCATCAGTTAATTTGTATTTGATGGATCTTTACATAATCTTATCCTTCCCTCACCTTTACTCTACTCTAACTTCTGCATATGGGAAAAAACATTTGCCCTTGAGTTTTTATGTTTGGCTAATTTCATTTATCATGTTTTTCTCTATTTCTATCCATTTACCAACAAAGACCATAATTCGATTCTTTTTACTAGCAGAGTAGAACTCCATTACATATATATATATATATATATATATATATATATATATGCATATATATGCATATATATAATATATCACAGTTTTTACATATATCTTACAGATACACATATATGTGCATATATATGTGTATATATATATAGTTTCTTATTCCATTCATCTAATGATGGGCATCTGATTCCATAATTGAGCTATTGTGAACTGTGCTGCTGTAGACATTGATTTAGCTGTGTCATTGTAGTATGCCAGTTTTCTATCTTCTAGGAGAATACCCAGGAGTGGGATAGCTGGGTCATGCAGTGGTTCCATCCCTAACTTTTTGGGGAGTCTCCCTACTGCTTTCCAGAGTGGTTGAACTTGTCTACAGTCCCACCAACAATATACAAGTGTTCCTTCCTCCCCACAACCTCTCCAGGATTTGTTGTTGCTTGTATTCTTGATCTTTGCCATTCTGATTGAAGTGAAATGAGATCTTAATGTAGTTTTGATTTGCATATCCCTGAGTGCTAGAGATGTTAGCAAGCCATTCATATCAAGCACAGTTTTGCAAATGAAATGGCTGATGCTTGTTACAGCTAACACATCATTTTGTACTTAAATAGAAAATGTTTTCATGGGTTATGCAAACACTTAACACTGCACTGAGGCCCTTGTATAATCAACATGTGCAGTGTTTTTATGCTCATGTTACTAGAGTTTCTTTCAATGCCTATTAGGTGAGCAAGAAATAAGTGTTGAATAAACAAATGAAGAACAAATGGTAGTGAGGACTCTGAAATAAAATCCAGAACTTTAGAAATTATGTGACATTAGACAGGTTTCTAAATGTTCTGTGTTAATTTCCTTATCTAGAAACCCTGAGGGTAGGGTAATATCATCCAGAATCACAGAACTCTAGTGCTAAATAAATGAAGTAACATGTCAAACCATGTAGCAGAAGCATTTGGCTTATAGCGCTTTCTGCTGAACTAACAACTCTGACAAGTCTGCCTTGAAATCACTATTATACCACCAGTCCAGCACAGTGTCTGGAACATAGTAGGTGCTCAATGCATATGTGTTAAGTAAAAAAAGATTGAAAGAAGCACACTAAAATGAGAGACCAGAATTAAAAGAACTGACCTTATTCTCATGTCCAGTTGTATGACTTTGCATCTTTTACTTCTGTAGATTCAGTATCTTCATAAAAATTAAGTATATGGACTAGACAATAGAGATCTCATTTATTGACTGCTCATTTTATGTTTTGCACACATTATTTCTACTCTTCATAATGCTGAAGGATAGGGAGAATTTAAAGAACTTGTTGAAGCTTAAAGAAATCATGTGAATTGCTTCACATTAGACTTCCAAATCTGGGCCTTCATTACTCCAAAAAATCTGAGTTATTTCTGCTACACTATGTTGCCTCCCTGTTGATGGCTGGCTTCATCAGATCATGCTGTTACAACAAAGTACCATAGACTGGGTGGTTTATAAACAACAAATTTATTTCTCAGTTTGGGAAGTTAAAAGTCCCCAAATCAGGTGCTGGCAAGGTCAGGTCTGACGGGGGCTTGCTCCTTGGTTCACCGATGGCCATCTTTCCCTTGTATGTTCCTGTGGTGGAATGGTGGTGAGAGCTCTCTGGGTGTCTATTATAATGGCATTGGTCCTATTCATGAGTGCTCCACTCTCATGACTTAATCACCTCCCAAAGGCTTCAGCTTCTAGAATCATCACATTATGATTTAGGGATAAATTTTTAAGGAACTCAAACATTCAGTCTGTAATAAGTTCCCCCCGAAGTTCTAAGAGTTCATGAATCTATTCTACTCTACATCTGTCACAAATGTATTTTAAACTTTTGGGAACAATGGTAGGTAAATATTAGTCTAATAATTTTATAGAGAAATATTATTATTTTTTGTATATTGTGTTGGAACTTCTTACTACAAGAACTCCTCCTAGCTGTGGAAAAATAAATTCATGATTTTAGTCTCTCTATTAGGTTTCTTGTCTTTGTCATATGTTACTGATTTAATCATTTCTCTGTATTTCCTTGAGGTTCAATGAGCTTTCCTACAATAGTTATCCTGAGTTCTTTGTCGGTTTGTACATCACTGTTTTAGAGTTGGTCACTAGCACTTTATTTTGTTCCATTGGCAATATCATGTTTCCCTGATTGACCTCGTGGTCTTGTTTTGGTGTCTGTGCATTTGAAGAAGTATTCTATCTTTTGTAGATTGGTTTTGCCTGGGAAAGAAATTCACCAATCAGCCTGTCCATCCAGAGATTGTGGGCAGGCTTTCTGGTGAAAAAATAAATTCCCTTTCACATGCTCCCCATCCATGGCCTCCTTTTTTATTTTTATTTTTTATAGGAGAGAGGGACAGTGAGAGAGAGAGAGAGAGAGAGAGAGAGAGAGAATCAATTTTACTTATTTTCTTCATGTGGCCTTTATTTTTCCGACACTTTATTGTGTATGTAGTGCTGGGGTTCAAACCTGTGTACTTGTGCATGCCAGGCAAGCGCCGTAACCGCTGAGCCACCCCTCTAGCCCTGCCTCCTCTTCTTAACTCCCATTCATGGACTCCCAAGACATTAGATTTCTGTCTTTTTGGAATCCCCAGTACACACATAATTGTTTTCTTTTCCCAATTAGATTCTGGGACGGTTAACTTTATACATTAACTTGGCTGAGTCATGGTACCCAGGTATGTGGTCTAATATTATTCTGGATACTTCTATAAGGATGTTCATTGATGAGATAAGTATTTTAATGGGGCCTGAACCAGGCAGTTGAAGGCCTAAATGGGGTGGGAGGGCAAAACAAAACAAAACAAACTAACAAGAGCCAAGAAAACAGACCTCCTGTGAGTAAGGGGAAATTCTGCCAGAAAATGACCCTCAGAGTTGAACTGCACCATCAGTTCTTCCCTGGGTCTCCAGCTTGCAAGCCCACTCTGAAGATTTTAGACTTCAGGATTAATGGATGAGTCAATTCCTTAAAATAAACCCTGTTTATATACTCTAAATAAAATAGGTTCCATTTCTCTGGAGAACACTGAGCAATATAGATTTCAGGGTACATTATTTCAGCCACCCTATTTCTTGCTAGTATCCACATTTCCCTTTCCCTGTTCATCTTTTAGTCACATATGCATAGAAAAATTTCAGCTCTGGGTCTAACTTTGTCTTGCATTTGTGCTCCTGAGCATAGCTGGAGAAACTCACGGCCAATCACATTGGTGCCATGATAAATTCATGGTCTCTGACTTCAGCTGCAAGCTCAGCACTTTTTTCTTTTCTTTGTGATTGTGCAGCTTCTCTGGTTGATTTCCTCTTCCTTGTTCTACAACAGTTACTATGTTTTAAATCATCTCTATTCTCTTCAACTGTTAGACCCCTCCCCTCCTCTAATTCTCAGAAGACAATCTTACCTTTTTATGTCAAAAAGAAAATATAAATTACCAAACTAGAATCCCTATATGTTCTTTCACCAAATTACAAACCTATAGGCATCTATTTACACTCTCCTTTTCTTTCTATTCCACTAGAAAAAGTTTCCATCTAAGCTGAGTTTTTTTCTTCTGGATACTTTATGCCTCCTCAGGGAACTTGCTATGTTGATCATTCCCTCCCTTTCTATACTTCAGCTTCTCTTTATTAGTTCCTTCTCATTAGTAATTTTTGGGGGTTGCTTGGGGTTGAACCCAGAGCTTCATACATTCTAGGCAAGCACTCTACCACTGAGCTACACCCCCAGCCCTTCTCATTAGTGCTTAAATATTCTCAAGTCTCTCCCATTTTACCAAGTCCTATCTTGTACCCACAGTCCCCTCTAACCTTTCTCCTTCCCTCTGTAGTTTTCTTGTGGGATCTGTCTTTTTGTATTTCTACTGATTTCCCTTGCATTCCTCAGCCCATTCCATTGCTTCTCACTGACCATCACATTACCAAATCATCAGCCACTTTGCAGTTCTTATCTTAGCTTCTCCAAAGTATGTGATAACTACCTCCTCTTTCTTGTAGCATATTCTTTTCTAACTTTTATTTTTTATTTTCTAGCTTTTATGATGCCTGTTACATCCGTTTTTCATCCTACCTCTCTGACTACTTTAAATTTCCCTGTTTAGTTTTTTTTCCATTGATTTTTCCCCTTAAATGCGGAAGATCCTTAAGGTTTATTCTAGTCCAGTTCTCCATCCTCCTCTTTCTTTATATCCTGAATAAACTCATCTACCTTATGGTTTCTGTTCTACTCACAGGTTGGTATTTACCATTTATACGTAAAATCCAGACCTCTCACCTGAGTGCCAAACACATATAGCCTGGTACCCATAGGATACTACTCCCTAGAAGCCTCAAAGCACCTACAAGTCAGAGTTAGCAACCTGTCATCTCCTGCCATTATAAACCTGCATTCCTTTATGCTTTTATCTCAATAGAACCACTACCCACCCAATTTCCTTAAGTCTCTTCTTTCCACCATCCCTTCAGGGACTACTGTAATATCCCCCTAATGTTCTTGCTTCTATATGGGCTGTCTCCAACCCATATCCACACTGTAGCCAGTGAGCCTCATGGACTGTCAACCTAATTAACTTTCTGCTTTCAATGACAATGTTCTTTCTTGCTCTCAAGAAAAACATAACAGGGCATGCAAGACTCTCACAAACTCCTCTAATCTCACCTCTTGGCACTTATTTCCTGAAATTCTAGACTCTAGTCAAATCTAATTTTTTTCTTGAATCCACTTATGCTTTTCCTTGCATTTAACAATGATTTCACTTTGTCTAGAAAGAGCATTTTCTTTTTCCCTCTTTACCAAGTGAACAACAACTTCTTCTTCTTCTTTCATTGCTCTGACACTTAGCTATGTACATGGGTGGTGGGGTTTGAACCCATGTACTTGTGCATGCTGGGCAAGCTCTGTAACCACCGAGCCACTGCTCCAGCCCCCCAAGTAAGCTTCTTACTTATTCATTGGTTTCAGCTTAAAAATCAGTTTCCTCAGGGGAAGGTTTTCCTGATCTTGTTAAACAGAGATGTTGCTTTTCTTATAAACTCTGCTTCCCTGACTGTGGTACTTGTGGTTTAGACAGTGGGAAACCTGTCTCCTCCCAATTCTAAACTTGGTCAGGGATGAGAACTGAGGATTGACTTGGTTGTAGTTAAAATTAATACGATGACATTTCATATGGTTCTCCAGGGGAAAAGGGAGGCGTAGGAACTCTTAGTATAACATCAGTGTCATTACATCATAAGAAATAGGTCAAAACAAAGCTAATGGAGGAATAAAATTGACTCAAAAGCACCAGACAGGAAGGAGAATACTTCTCGTAGTTACAATGAAGCCTCCTTAACTTAATGCTAAGAAACTTGGGTTAAGGAGTTGTGAGAATTAGATGCATAATGTAGGCATTTAATAGGAGTGCTGTATTTAAATTCAAATGCTTATGAGATAAACAGTCACAGTCTAGTACTGAAATTTCACTTCTTCTCACTGTATTCACACACCCCCTCTCAATAATACATGGGACCAGAATTCACCTTTCTCTTGACCACCTACTCCTTTTTTTTTTTTTTTTTGCTACTAGGGGTTGAACCCAGGGGGGCTTTACCACTATGCCACATCTCTAGTCTCCCCTGCCCTTTCAAAAATTTTGAGATGGGGTCGGTCTTGCTAAGTTTCTGAGGCTAACCTCAAACTTGTGATTCTTCTGCTTCAGCCTCCAAAGTCACTGGGATTATAGGTGTGCACCACCAAGTCCAGCTCCTACCCTTGCATTCTTAATCCCACCAAGGGGTACTGACAGCTGCTAAGACCAGAGCTCACTCCAATACCTAGGAAGTACCAGAAGAGATGGGAGGAGAACAAATCATGAATATTCAGCAATGGCTGAAGCTGAAATATAAGTAAGCACTTAGGGCTTCGACATCAGAAGAACAGGATGCCATGTTTCATAGATTGGCAGGAGAGATCCTGGACAGAAAACAAATTTAAAAACCTACATTAATTCATTTGTTTCACACACATCTACTGAATACTTACACTATGCATCTAATTCTCACAACTCCTTGACCCAGTAGCATAAAATTAAGAAGGCTTCATTGTAACTAAGAACTTTAAAAATCCTAGAGAAAAAATTTTAATTGTTTGTCTAGTGAGAGTGTCCATATGTTTCCTCAGAATTTCATAGAGCTATGTTGCTTATTGTTCGGTATGGAAAGAGAAGAAAACAAAAAATGTCCAAGTTGCAGTTTCTGTTTTCACGGTATTTATGGTCTAATTGGGAAGATGAAGCAAGCACAAAGTCAATTAAGGCAGAAAATTGTAAGCAATTAATGATCAATAAAGATGAAAGATGTTTCAGGTGTTCAATGAGATATCATTGTGCCTAAGGATGACTAGGAAAGATTTTAGGGAGAAAGTGGGATTCAACCTAAGTCTGCTAAACTGAATAGAAATGTTCAGTTGACAGGAAAGAGATAGGCATTCCAAATAGTAAAATTATGCCAAAATTACTTTGAATTAAGCACAATCAAGATGTCCTAATGACAATAAATTGACCAGTGTGGTTTGAGCAGATGGTTGGCTCCAGAGGTATCTTCAGACTAAGGTTTAGAAGGGCAGATTGACACTAGATTGTAGAGGATCTTAAATTCCAAACTGAAGATGTTGAATTTCATCTTTCAGGAAACATCACACTTTTTGTGGGAAGAAGTGACAAATCAATTTCTAAAAGTTTTTGTTATTTGAGAGCTTGCCATAGATGTCCTGAGGGTTCAGAAAACAACCAGCTCAGAAATGTATCTTTTGGATTAGTTTCAGATTATTGCATGTGACTGTCAGCTCTTTATAAACCATGGAAATATGCTTATTATATATTGCACAGATTATAATCTTGAGATTATAGTCCCACTGGTTGAAAAAACTCATAATTATCATGACTGAATGCAAATGTTAGCAAAGTGTAATTAGTTCAGAAGATGGAGCAGAGATAAAATCATACTTAACATTAATGACCACTAATTTTAGTTTGAGTGGGATTAAATTCTAGGATTTATTTTTCTCCTTAGGAAAGAATGAGAAGAATCAAATCCATGTGTGAAGTTTATAAATCACAAGGGAGATGATCTTTGGTAGTACTTGGTTCAAAGAGAGTGGTGTAGTTTTAGGATCTTCTCCCTCAATGAATAAACCTGGGGTGATAAGAAAGAGCCCTGGGAAGAATTTTGGGAGAAAAGTGGAGAGAAGTTTAAGGATAGTTGGCTAGAAAGGAAAGATCTTTGAAGCTGAAGTAGGCTCTGATGATCACTTTCTTTTTCCATTTCCTTTGGGAAAATAGTTTATTTTTTAGTCCCATGGTCATCACTCCAAGCAAAAGACTGAAAAGAACATGGTGGATAATTTAGCTAAAAGCACATTGGACAACGTTGAATTGGAAGGCAGTTTATAATTTTGCTTAGTGAAAATTTGGTCTTGTCTAGACTGAGTCTATAGTCTTAAAAATCTGATGATCACTTTTATCAATTAATTCTTTTTTTCTGTTTTTAAAGCTAGACGTTGGATGAAGATTATTTGAGTTGCTTTGAGAGTTTCAGTTGAATAAGCTGAATATTAAAATTGAATTATCTTTCAGTTGTGGGAATTACCTTAGTGACAGCCATTTCAGCTTCATAGATAAAAAACAAAACAATAGAGGCTCAGAAAGCCACAGAAGACTACACAGAGAGTGAAGGAAAAGGCCAGCATTCAATAATATGCATATTACCTGGAACTATGTCTAGCACATAGCAGAAGCTCAATAAATATTTGTTGGATGAATAAATAAGTGACTGAACCCTGGGTTTTATTTTCATTTTGTTTTGGGTCCCAGGGAACCCAGAGGCACTCAATCGCTGAGCCAAATCTCCAGCTCTTTTTATATTTTATTTTGAGATAGGGTCTTTCCAGCTTGCTTACGTTGGCTTTGAACTTGTGATCCTCCTGCCTCAGCCCCCCGAGTTTCTGGGATTACAGGCATGTGTCATTGTGCCCAGTGAAACCTGGGTTTTTAAATTTTCTTTTAGCATTCTTTTTACTGAGCCATAGAAATTATGGCAGATTTAATAAAAGAGTGCCTTTGAACAAGCAGGATTTGCTTGTACAATGTTGAAGGATAAAAATCATCCCTATACAGATAGGCCTGCCTAGCAACACAACACAACCTTACATGATGCATTAATTTGCTAAGCCCGTCATAACAAAGTACCACAGGCTAGGCACCTTAAACAAAAGAAATTTATTTTCTCACAGTTCTGGAAGCTGGATACCCAAGATCAAGAAAGTCAGCAAGGTTGGGTTCTTCTGAGGGGCATAAGGAAAGGACCTTTCCTTGGTCTTTATACTAGACTTTTAGGTGGCTCTCTTCTCCCTTTGTCTATATTCCAAATTTCCTTTTAAAGGAAGGATAGCAGTTATATTGGATTAGAATCCAGCCTAATAGTCTCATGTAATTTAATTACATCTGTGTATACTGTGTCTCCAAATACGGGTACATTCTGAGTTACTAATGGTTAGGACTTCTGCTACATAAGCCTGAGGATCAGGAGAGCAGCAGCACAATTCAGTTCACAACACATGGAGATTATTTTGTCATCACGGCGTAGTAAACTCTCCACCCTATCTCCCAAACAGCCAACATGATGTTAACAGAGCTCCCCGTTTATGCATAAGCAGGCAATTGCCCCACGGTCTCAAGGACGTTCCTGCACATGTATATCATTCAGGTGAAGCAGAAGGGTTGTTCCCCAAGTTTTCCTGACACTATGCTAAAAGAATAGCTAGAGAGCATGGGTTGGATGGTACACTTTTAAAAAATGTTATTAAAACTGTAATGTAATTTTTTTCGATACTGACATTTTCCTTATCTTATAAAGTGCTGTAAAGTAGTTGGACAGGCTTTTTTTCCTAAATATTATACTTTTTATTTTTTAATTAGTGTATTATAGTTTTACATAATGATGGGATTAGTTGTCACATATTCCTAGATGCACACAAATCAGCAATACAATTTGTTCAGTGTCCCCCCCAGCACCCTTCTCCTTCCGTCTTCCTGTATCCTGATCCCTTGCCTTTCTTCTGGGTCCTATATGTTCCTAAAAAAAACCCAAATACAGTGACATAATTCTTACACCTATGAAGAATATTTTTTGTATATATGGCTATAATATATACAGTGACACTTATAACTGCTTGGAACGTACCTTACTTTTAAATCTCAGTTCCAACATTTCCCCTTCTCCGCCCTTCCTGTCATCCCTTGTTATTCTCCAAAATATTTGACAATAGGATTAAACATTTACGTTTTTATACAGGTATGCAGCATAGCTTGTTCAAATATCTTATGAAGTATCTTGCAACTGTATCTCATAAATATTAACATTTTGCATTTTTGCTCTATGGAACTAATACATGAGTTTGTCTACCTTACTCCCAAGCCTGGGTTTAGGTCCAACCTCCACAAATGAGGGAAACAATTTGTCCCTTGACTCTCTGTGTTTGGCTAACTTCCGTTCAGCATGATTTCTTCCATTGCCATCCATTTACCTTCAATGGATGCAATATGGAGCTTTTGGATCCATTCATCCAGTGAGGGGCATCTGGGTTGGTTCCATAATTTAGCTATTGTAAATTGAGCTGCTATGAACATGGACTTTGCTGTGTCACTGTAATGTGCTGATTCTACTCCTCTGGGGAAATCCCCAGAAGAGGGATAGCTGAATCATTTGGTGGATCCAATCCTAATTTTTTTTTTTGATTTACAGTATAACAATGTATTTTCATAAAATTTTATGGACTATTAATACATTTAAACTAAATACAATACTTCAAAACATTTTGCACAGAGAGCTTACAGATTAATTTGTTTAATAATAAAACACCTCATTTAATTAAAGGTTTTTGAGAACTACAATTTAATTTATAAAATGAAGAACAAAAGTATTTTAAAAATCACTTTATGGCACAGAACACAATAAACATATCTATGCAAACAGTAGTTAAGATTTTTGTGTTAGAAGAAAAATAGGGAAGAACTTAAATTAAGCCTAACATTTAAGGAATAGATATTTATAAGTTTCTGGTTTACTTAGGTTTAGTTTTATAAGGAACAGGGGGAAGGCTTTTAAACCTTCAAAAAAATCAGATGATTTTTTTTTATAAAAATAAAAACATACTTAACATTAGCAGTATATTTTTTACCTCAGCAAAAGGTTTTCCTTTGATAATTCTGAATTCTGTTGTTCATTTATCAAATTTGTGAAAAATATCTGGTAATTTCTTAAACTAACAATGTCACCCTTAAGATGATGACGCAGCTGCATTTTCTTGTATTTCTTTCTTTCCTATCAAACCTAGAGCTATAAGAGGCAAGACACTGAAACATTCTAAGATGAAAACTGGTCTCAGACTTCATTCATGAATAATTCATCAAATATTTATTGAAAGCCTGCTGTACCTCCAGCTCTAGAAAGAGCCTGACATGGCAAACCCTACCTCAAGAGAGTTCATCGTTTAAAATACCGTGGGTCAAGCAATGATTCTGAATCACTAAAAGCCTTCATTTCATCTTTCAAAATGTACACAGAGGGCTGGAGCAGTGGCTCAGCAGTTTTGGCGTTTGCCTTGCATGCACAGGTGCACAGGTTCAAACCCAAGCACCATGTACACAACAAAGTGTCGGAGCAATGAAAGCCATGTGAAAAACTAAATAAAACAGATTCTCTCACTGTCCCTTTCTCTCTTAAAAAAAAGATGTGCAGAGATATGATTTTCTCTGAAAGGTAAAAATTTTCATTACATTATTCATATATCATAAGGGTTATGTTGAAATCTGTGTGTTGACAAGGCCCCTTTGTCCAATTGCCTTCTACTGCTACTTAAGACTAGATCAGGTATTTTATTTTCCCTTTCAGTGTTCTAACATCATCTCTGCAGCTCTGTCCAACCAGCTAGCTCTTTCTGTGACACTTTGTGACAGTTTTCTGTTTCTCTTCACTGCACCCTTTATTGCTTTCTTCCTCACAAGAGCCTGGTCAACAAGGATTTCTCATCTTCCCTTACTTGGATTCTTATCCACTTGGGTGAAAAATGTTAGCATTTCTTTAAAAGTCGGGTCTTCAATCAGAGTTTTCAATCATTATCTTTAGGCTTTGTTATAATCTTCAGATTTTCTCTGTAATAATACTTTATTCAAAAATATTATCCTCCAAAAGACAATGGTTTCCAGAGGACTTCTGTCTTAAAATTAAAAATTCTATTAAATAAGATTGATAGAGGAATACATTAACTTAGTAAAGAATGCTTGTACTGCATTGTGAATTCTCACCATTACATATACTGGATTCTGAAAGGTCATTGTTAAAACGATTTGTTATGGGATATGAATTTATATACATAAAGTTTAGATCAAAACTAAGATTTTTGGTTCTTTGGTACTAAATTAAATTCAATGGCACATGAAGTCTGAAACTTAAGAAACCTAAATGATAAAGTCAACATAGTTAACTATCATTGATAATGTCTATTACTGTCATCATAAACTATACACTTAAGAATCAAACTAAGTCAGATAGTATTTAGCAAACTGCCATCTATGATTCCTTTTACATTTTTAACTCAAAGACAAACATGTAAGATTCAATAAATTTTAATTTTCCAACAGTTCTCAGAAGGAATCGTTAAGAATCATCCTCCAGGTAAAAAACACAGTTGGATAATCCATTTTCCACAAATGAACTCCCTATTTGTGTTATGAGGTAGCAATCAACAACTCTATGGCCTTCTGTGGGGGCAGTACCCTTTACTCACAAGCATTCCCTCTGCACATAAAGAGCATGAACAAAGAGACTAAAAGAGTCCACCTTTCATTATTTCATTGACTCCTGGTGTTTTCATAGTATATCAAATACCTGATTTCAATTTTACATCATTAACAACAAAATACCAACATTTATTCTGAAAACTAATTGTATGTTCCAAGTAGCAGACATCAACAACTTCCAACATGATCTCTAGGAATAATTCGAAGTTCTGAACGTGCTTTAGAAAAATATTTCCAGCAGTCTGTACAGGATTTATTCCTATTCCATCATTGGTAATAATTACACTTGTTGCTGCAGGGACTTTAAATTCTTCTGCTTGAAAATTTTAAGACTGCTGTGAAAGGTGTACTCTCAGGAACACTAAGTACTTTATATGGCAGCCGCAGGTCCGAGGTCAGCATGATCTTAAAGGAAACTTTCGACATGGTGGAGAGGGTCTAGGCAGACACTCCAAGCCGACCCCGCCGAGCAGCTCCACCCCAATCCTAATTTTTTGAAGAGTCTCCACACTGCTTTCCAGAGTGGCTGAACCAAACTACAATTCCATGTGGCAACAGTGTGCTAGTGTTCCTGTCTCCCCACAACCCCTCCAGCATTTGTTGTTGTTTGTATTCTTCATCTTTGCCAGTCTGACTGGAGTGAGGTGAAATCTTAATGTAGTTTTGATTTGCATTTCTCTGATTGCTGGTGATTTAGAACACTTTCTCATGTATTCATTGGCTTGCTCAATGTCCTCTGTTGAGAAGTTTCTGTTTAGCTCTTTGGCCCATTTATTGACTGGATTGTTAGTGGTTTTGGTGAGTCTTTTTGAGTTATTTGTAAATTTTGGATATTAGTCCCTTGTCAGAGGAATCGCAGGCCATGATTCCCATTCTGTAGGTTGTCTCTTGACTGTTTTAAATATTTCCTTAGTTGTACAGAAACTTTTTAGTTTAATGGCATCCCACTGATTGATTTTTGACTATAATTCTTTCACTTTAGGAGTCTTGTTGAGGAAGTCGTTGCCAACTCCCATATGCTGGAGTGTTGGTCCCAATTTTTCTTCTAGCAGTTGTATGGAAGCTGGTTTAATTCCCAATTCCTTGATCCATTTAGATTTGATTTTGTGCAAGGTGAGAGATAAGGATCTAATTTCAATTTTCTGCAAGTGGTGTCCAGTTTGTCCAACACCATTTGGTGAGTAGGCTGTCTCTCCTCCATGTTATATTTTGACCCCCTTTGTCAAAGATCAGATGTTTAAAGACTTGTGGGTTTGTCTCAGAGTCTTCTATTCTATTCCATTGGTCTTCATTCCTATTTTGATACCAGTACCATGCTTTTTTCATACTTCAGCTCCATAGTATAATTTAAGTTCTGGTATTGCAAAACCACCTGTTTCTTCTTTCTTGCTTAGTAATGTTTTGGCTATTCTGGGTTTCTTGTTGTTCCATATGAATTTGAGAACTGTTTTTTCTCTATCTGCAAAGAGTGACATTGGAAACTTGATGGGGGTTACAATGAATCTGTTTAGCACTTTTGGCAGAATGGCCATGTTAATTATATTAATTCTGCCTAATGAAGAACATGGAGCATCTTTTCGTCTTCTCAGGTATTCTTTAATTTCTGTCTTCAATGTTTGATAATTTTCATTACCTTGTTAGATTAATTCCCAAGTATTTTACTCTTTTAGAGGATATTGTGAATGGGATCGATTTCCTAATTTCTTCTTCTGCCCTAATATTGTTGGTGTATAGGAAAGCTATTGATTTATGGGTATTGATCTTGTAGCCTGCTACTTTACCAAATCTGTTTATTTGCTCTAGCAGTTTTCTGGTGGAGTTGTTTGGATCTTCCAGATATAGGATCATGTCATCAGCAAAAAGGGATAGTTTGAGTTCCTGTCTTCCTATTCTTATCTCTTTGATTTCTTCCTCCTCTTGCCTGATTGCTCCAGCCGGTGTCTCAAGAACTACTTAGAATACAAGTGGTGAAAGCAGACAGCCTTGTCTTGTTCCCCAGTTCAGTGAAAACGCTTTCAACTTTTCTCCATTTAGTATTATACTAGCTGAGGGTTTGGCATATATGGCCTTTACAAAGTTAAGTTCCTTTGATCCCTATTTTCTCTAGATTTTTTAGCATAAATGGGTGTTGGATTTTATCAAAGGCATTTTCTGCATCTATTGAGATGATCATATGGTTTTTGTCCTTAATTCTGTTTAAGTGATGAATTACATGTATTAATTTGCATATGTTGAACCAGGCTTGCAAACCAGGAATGAAGCCCATTTGGTCATGATGAATTATTTTCTTGATGTGTTTTTGAATACAGTTTGCAAGAATCTTATTAAGAATTTTTGCATTGATGTTCATGAAGGATATTGGTCTGTAGTTTTCTTTTATCGATGTATCTTTGTTGGGTTTTGGCATCAGAGTTATGTTTGCTTCATAAAAAGTGTTTAGGAGAGTTCCCTCTTTTTCAATTTCTTGAAATAGCTTCATAAGGAGAAGTGTTAGCTCTTCTTTAAAGGTGTGGTAAAGCTCTGTGGAGCATCCATCAGGTCCTGGACTTTTCTTCTTTGGAAGACTTAATTGCTGCATGGATTTCGGTGCCTGTTATTGGGCTGTTTAGGATTTCAATGTCATCCTGTATCAATTTGGGGATGTTGTATATGTCTAGAAATTTGTCCATGTCATCCAGATTATCTCATTTACAGGAGTACAGTTTTTCAAAAGATGTTCTGATAATTTCCTTCATTTCAATGTGGTCGGTGGTGATCAGACCCTTTTTGTTGGTGATTTTGTTGATTTGCTTTGATTCTCTTCTTCTTTTAGTTAGATTACCTAGGGGTCTGTCAATTTTATTTATTTTTTCAAAGAACTAGCTCTTTATTTCATTGGTTATTTTTATTGATTTTTTGTTCTTAATTTCATTGATTTCAGCTTTGATCTTAGTTATTTCCTGTATCCTGCTGGCTTTGGGATTAGACTGTTCTTCCTTTTGTAGAGATCTGAGTTGGAGCATAAGCTTATTTGTTAGGGATCTCTTCTGATTCTTAATGTCGACAGTGCAATAAATTTTCCCCTTAAGAATGCTTTCATGCTGTCCCAGAGGTTTCGATATGTTGTGTCTTCATTCTCAGTCTCTTCCAAGAATTCCTTAAGTACTCATGCCTTCCTAGCATGCACAGGGTCCTATCATTCGGGTCCTGAGTGCCTGCCTGCTGGGACTCAAACAGGTCCCAACAAGCATGGGGATTATCAGGTAGGTGGGGGCTGCTCCAGGCCTCCTCTGGTTGGTCCTGAGCAGGGGCTGCTCTGGGGGTTCTACCAGCATGTCTTGAGTGCCTTCCAGTGAGACTCAAAGCAGGCTTTGTTTTTAATATCATTATTAATACTGAACTGTAGCTTAGCTGATAATATGTGTACTTCAGTATTATCCTGGGCTGGGAATATATAAGGAGGCTCTCAAATGCGTGCTCTTTGAGAGGATACTGGGAAAGCTAGTGAGGCTCTTACAGGGTTTCTGTGAATACCTTTAGGCAAGAAAAAGTATAAACTTAATTTAGGAGAAAAATAGCTCATGCTTGGAAATCATTCGAAAGACTTAAAATTCTAAGACAGAGTCAAGGGATTTCCTTGATTCTGTCTTTGGTGGCTATCTTACATTTGTATTAAAGTAAGAGACAAGATGTTTCTTGCAGAACGTGCCTCCCCCACTTCATCAGAATGACAGGAGTGATATGCTCATCTTCCTTGTCTACACCATTGACCAAAATGTTGAAGGACTGTAACTTTAAGGCATCTTCTTACCCATGACCTCATAATTGCAAATGATGATATCCTGACTAAGGACTTCTTGGGCTTGTTCCTTATTACCAAGTGGTGAATACTACACAGAGACTCTAGGTGGTTGACACTGGGGCATTTGAATCATGATAATTTAATACTTTGGTCTGATTACTGTTTAGCATTTTCTGGCTCCGTTGCCTCATGAATTATGTGGCTTAACTCAAAAGGTAAAATCTGATCTATAGTGTTGATCTGGAGTTTCAGGCCATTCTCTTCCATTCCAAGAAGCTGCTGCATTCTCAGAAGGAAATATTAACAAACATTGGGAGCGCCAGTATTTGTCACGACCAGTGAGTGAGTCACTACAAGAAGGGACTCAGAAAGTTGTATGGTTAGGAACAACAACAAACAAAACAAAAAACCCCCACAAACATTTGGAAAGAGAAACTCAGTGGGGATATCAATAATATAGGCTTCTCCTGAACTGTGAAAATGGAAGAGGTGGTTCTCCTTCCCCTTTTCATGTACATAGATGATAGTAACAAAAACCCTGTGATTGGGAACTTATGCCAGTTTCCAGATTATTGGGTGATGAGGTATGACTGACAGAGTGAAAACAGACAAAAATAATTATTTGCCAAACATTTATTAAATTTCCACACAGTCCAATTATTTCAACAAGAAGTCTCCAAGGTTGTATCAGGCTTCAAATGATTGTGGGCTGAGTCTTCTCAAAGGACCTCTAGACATTTGCCTCTCTGTTCACACACTTCCCTCTTTCCTTCCCCCAACATGCTCTCTCTCATCTCCTATTGGCCCTAGAGCAAGACAAACATTTACATGATTCCCTGCAGGTTTCCTGTAAGCTAAAAATCAACAAAAGTAGTAATAGTCTCAAACTCATCAAAACTTGGGGGAATAGAACAGAGCACGACAAACTATAGCAGATACAGTTTTAAAATTTGAGCTATGAAGTTGTTTGAGAAACACCTTGATTTTGCTTCATGAGGTCTTAAATGTTTTAGGAGGAGTTAAGTATGTGAAAAAAAGTCTAATTCCAAATTCTAAATCTTCAAGCTAAACTTATTCTTAACAGATATTTCTTCCAATTATGGGCACTGATTTCACAAGGAGTTTTTCTGCCGGAACTCACTCTCCCTGCATTATGTGAGGGTCGTAAAAATTCAGTCACCTCATGGAATGTATGGTAATTATGCCACGAAAGTCAAAACCCAAGAAGTTATTTGGCTGTAATAAAAATTAGGCACAAGAAAAAGATATCAACCTTAAAGACATGTGAGCACTCAGCAGATGATCAGCCACTAAAAATAAATTCAATTCTTTTGGGTCTCAAATTGTATTGTTCTTGTTACTTTTGAAGGCAATGAATCAATGTGTTCCTCAAACAAAACTCTGTAAACAAATTAAATGACATGGCTTTAAAAATGCAAACCATATCTGCACCAAAGAACAAAGACATTTTGCAGTAAAGAACTACCCAAAGAAGAATTAAAGGCAGGAGTACAAAGTAATGAAATGAGTATGGCTTAAGATTTTGGAAGAAAAGACACATTCTAATATCAGAGAGTTTTCCCACAACCAGAAACACATGAGTTATTACTTGGTACCCAGTGTTTCTCATTTTCTTTTGCTCAAAGCTTTGGCAGGTGTCAGGATATCCGAGGCATCCCTTATGGGCGGTACTGGGATCTCTGCTCTTGGATGTACTCGTAGAGAGGGCTGGAGCGCACTGGAACACTGACAGGGCCTGGCTCCAGGATCTGCCTGAAACTCTTGCCTTCTCGGGATTGTCTCTCCCGGGCTTGGCGGCGCCTCTGCTCCTCCTGCTGGCGGCGGAGTTGCTCTTCTTGGAATTTCCTCTCTCGCTCCTGGCGACGTCTCTGTTCTTCTTGCAGCAATTCTTGTTCCTGACGACGCTTCTCCTCCCTGGCAAACGGTTCCTCGGCGCGATACTGAAGGTCTCGATCCTGCCGCAGCACCTGTGTTTCCTGCTCCTCCAGCTGCAGCAGCTCGTCTTCCTCCCGGAATCTTCTGTCGCGCTCCTGGCGCCGCAGCTGCTCTTCCTCTCTTTCCTGGCGGAGCTCTTCTTCCTCCCGGAATTTCCTGTCGCGCTCCTGGCGAAGCTGTTGTTCGCGTTCCTGGCGGCGCAGCTGCTGCTCCCTTTCCTGGCGCAGCTCTGCCTCCCCGCGGAATCTTCTGTCTCGCTCCTGGCGCCGCAGTTGCTCCTCCTCTCTTTCCTGGCGGAGCTCTTCTTCCTCACGGAATTTCCTGTCTCGTTCCTGGCGGCGCAGTTGCTCTTCCTCCTGTTCCTGGCGCAGCTCTGCCTCCCCGCGGAATCTTCTGTCTCGCTCCTGGCGCCGCAGTTGCTCCTCCTCTCTTTCCTGGCGGAGCTCTTCTTCCTCACGGAATTTCCTGTCTCGTTCCTGGCGGCGCAGTTGCTCTTCCTCCTGTTCCTGGCGCAGCTCTGGCTCCCCGCGGAATCTTCTGTCGCGCTCCTGGCGCCGCAGTTGCTCCTCCTCTCTTTCCTGGCGGAGCTCTTGGTCCCGGAATTTTCTGTCGCGCTCCTGGCGGCGCAGCTGTTCCTCTTCCCTTTCCTGGCGCAGCTCTGGCTCCTCGCGGAATCTTCTGTCGCGCTCCTGGCGCCGCAGTTGCTCCTCCTCTCTTTCCTGGCGTAGCTCTTGGTCCCGGAATTTTCTGTCGCGCTCCTGGCGGCGCAGCTGTTCCTCTTCCC
>PVKS010029744.1:0-25075 GCA_004027875.1 Aplodontia rufa | reverse complement strand
TGTTTTTTTTCCTGGTTGTTTCTACGCACTGTTGTTTTCCTGTGCGCAGCTTTCTAGTTTGATGTAATCCTGTCTGTCTGTTTTTTTCCTGGTTGTTTCTACGCACTGTTGTTTTCCTGTGCACAGCTTTCTAGTTTGATGTAATCCTATATGTCTGTTTTTTTCCTTTTGTTCCCTATTCTTTGGGAGCCAAATCCGAAAACGTCATTGCGAGACCAATGAGCCTCTCACTCTTGCACTCTGAAAATGTGGGTCGCCTCTGCAGCCAGGGGAAACTAGTTTAGGAGGCTGTGTGAGACGGGAGTGGGGCACGCTCGGGAGACACTGTGTGGTTCACCCACCCAAAGGCACCACTGTGGGAAAAGATGGCGCTGCTGACTGTGTCAGAGGGGTTGGGAAGAGCCGTGAGCCGGGGGGATCCACTCACCATGTTCCACCGTGCTTTCCTCTATCCACTCACCCAAGAGAGAAAAATGATTCAAAAAACCCCAAAGACCCGAACAAAGCTAGAAGAACCCTTTCGATGGCTATAACAGTCCTCAGGGACGGGAAGGTTTTTGGTCACTGTTTACTTGGCAGCATTTCTTCCTTCCATTTTTACTGATGAGTAAAATGCCCGTGTGCCTTCCAGGGGAGGGAGCCTTGGTTTCAGGGAAATATGGTCAGTGCTTCATGGATGCGTTGATGGCCCTCCCATGTTCCCTTCCGGCCCATGGGAGCGTTCCCTGGGCTGCAAACCCAGGACTGGGGTTTCTTGTGACGCTGAAGCTACTTTGATTGATGGTACCATAATGCGCATCTTCACCAAGCTTGGCGCAGCTGCGTGAGGTGGTCCTTCTTTTGAGGAGCCTTCGTCTGGCTGCTGATGCCCGTGAGCACCCCCCACGCACTTGCTTCTTCTCTTTCTGCCTCCATGGTTGCCTGTTCTTTTCCTTCGCCCGTCCCTGTGAGGTCTGCCGTCTTTTACTTTCTTGCACATTTGAGATACTAATCCATTGCTGACTTGCACATTTCAAAAACCTCTTTCTTCCCCCAGAGCTCTTTGAAAACTTTCAGATGCTCTCCAGGCCCTGGGTGGTTTCTCTGGGTGGTGTGCATGTGAAGAGATCTAGTATTGCTAAATGATCACTTTTGCCTTGTTTTGGAACTTGGGCATGGCAGAGCCATTAGAGCCACATGCTGTGACTAGCACAATACTTATTGTAGCAGGAGCACCAGGGAACCACTAGCCAGATTAGGAAGGCTTCCTGGAGGAGGCAGCATGGGAGCAGGGCTTTGAGGACAGAAGGGACTTTGTGTCTTGCTTTTCAAACTGTAAGGTCTTGAAAGCGGCTAGCGTGTGGGGCACTTTGCTTCTCTGGAAGAACAGCCGTCACCCACGTAGAAAGTCAGAGTGGGCCGAGCATGTTGACCGGTAGGCTACTGTCTTCTTGCAGCTCTGCAGGGTGATCCCCACTGAGCACCAAGGCTCAGTGGCTTCATGAAGGTCATCTGCTCAGAAAGTGGAGACCTTATCCACATTCTGACCTTGACATCTTGGGCTCCTCACCCTTGTAACCTCTGGTAGCTGCCCACTGGGCAAAAGCAGGCCTTTACTCCAAAGGGAATGTATCTTCCATTGTCTACTTCTATAATGAAATACACCAGGCTGGGTAACTTATAAAGAAAAGAGGTTCATTTAGCTCACAGTTTAGAAGGCTGAATGTCCTAGATTGGCTGACAGGCCTCTGGTAAGGACCTCATGGTAGATGATGTCACACTTGTGGCAGCTCCTGCAGGAGGAAGTGCAAGGACAGGGGAAATGGCTGACACAACACCTTGTAATGACCCACCATCATGAGAACTCACTCAGGGTCCTGCCAGGACTACCTTCATCCATCTAAGGGCACGTCCTCAGGGCCCAGTCACTTGCACTAGGTCCCCCACCTCTCAGCGTCACCACACCAAGGACCAAGCTTTCAACATGTGAGCCCTTGGGGGACGACTCAAGACACATCCAGACAAAACAGGGGTGACGCCTGTGCTGCCTGCAGACTCCTCCCCCCAGAGCTAAGAATCCACAGGACAAGACGCGCACAAGACCCCGCTGGGCCTGCCAGCCTGAGGAGTGTCCTCTAGGCAGGCAAGGGGTGGGAAGGGAGCAGGAAGCCGGGTCTGTAAGTCTTGGGGACAGGCCCAGGAGAAAGAGTCAATTCAATTCCGTTTCCCTTCCCTTTTCTCCAAAGTCCAAGACACGCTGGGGTTCAGCATGCGTGCTCTGCTCATGCACGATTGTGGTAGGGAATTTGCTCGTGTTCGATAGAAAAAGGAGTGACAAAAGACGCAGAAGATGGAAAACATATTTCTGGGAGTAAAGAAGAGGTAACGAGTAGCATCCCACATTCCGCATAATGCTGGCTAAAGGCGAAGTTTTCGCCTTTGGTTACACGTTGAGTTCAAATTGAAAGTGCTTCACAGTGCTGATTAAAACAGCTGTCCTTTCCAGGAAGAAAAAAGCTGCTGTGTTTTATCAAGTGGCAGAGCGGGAGGAGTTGAACAGGAAGAAATGGGTTTGGGTGGCCCCATGGGGGCGTGAAAAGAGCCTCAGCTTCTGCCTTTACTGCCATGCTGCCTGCTTCAGAGAGGCCAGAGCCTCACAGGAGTGCAGGGTTCAATCACAGGACGCCACTGCCTTTCACAGCTCCGGGTCTTCTCTCTGTCCCCCTGTTCCTCCTTACGGAGCGGAGTGGCCGTGAACCCCTGATGTTTGCTCCAGGGGCTGCTTCCAGAACCTTCCCTGTACTCCTCACCAGAGCTGGGCTGAGGTTGCAGGCCAGGTGTGGGGGATGTCAGCACAGGCTGGCCCTCATCCAGCATGAGATGGAGACGTCGGGGAAGTGGGTGAACAGGGGCAAGGCCCTGCGATGACACGACTGGAGGACAGCCACCTGCAGCCAAGGGGAAGCCTCAGGAGAACTGACCTGCTGCACCGTGACCTTGACTCTCAGCCTCTAAAGCAGGAGCAACCACTTCCCGCTGTTCAAGTGGCCCAGCCTTTGGCTTCGTTATGGCAGTTCTCGTAAACTAATACAGACAGGAAGATGCTGCTGGCATTTGGGGTGCTTGTTATTCAGCAATCATGAAGGAGTTAGGAGGAAAAACTCAGGAAACTGGGGTTCTGTTCCTGGCGCTGCCTCTGTCTCACTGGGTGGTCTTTGCCTATTCCTTTTCCCCTCTGGGCCTGTAAAGTGGGCGAATCGAATGACTTTTAGGGTCTCTCCCAGATCTGTGTGGAACTGGCTTTGTGGGTGAGTTCCGGGAAGAGGGTTGTTCAAGGAAGAATGAGATCTGCAGCCACTTTGGTGTAGATCTTTTGCCGAGAGTCGACCTAAGCACACAGTGACAGTGGCTTCTGTTTAAGACGTCCCTTCTCAGTGTCATATCCATATGATTTATGTATGTTATCCTGGTCACTCCACAGGGAAGAAGTGATTTCTATAATGGAGACATCTGAGCAGGGAGGAAAGTGACTTTGCCAGGGTCACCAGCTGCTACGTGAGTGGCCTTGATCCATGCCACGGTGCGTGAACCCAGGTCCACATCCTCTTCTGGTGGTCCTGGGGCAGGCCTCAGGGTGAAGGCCACTGAGTTTCATCTGTCCCACACACTACATAAAGTGTTCTCCACCTGTGAGGGCTTATCAGCCTCGCCCTCTGTAAAGTGACAACCCCAGGCAGAGCGGCAGATGGGGACAGGTGATTGTCCAGCAGCTGCGAGGGCGGCAGAATACAGGCCCTTCCTGCTTCTTACGTAAGCGCAGATCTGGATGTGTGTGGAGGCCATTCAGGGGTTGGGATCTGCCCTCTGAGGTCCTCAGAGGGCAGGGCCAGGACAGATGGCAGACTGCCACACTCAATATGGGTGCAGGCCAAGGCCACCGCCAGGCTGCAAAGCTGTACTTCAAGTTTCCATCCAGCTGTCAGGAAAAGGAGCTCCCCCAGCAGTGCCCCCATCCTCTTCTCCCTTTTGCAAGCAGCCTTTGTATCTGCCTGCTCCTTTTTATTGACAGCAGGTCTGTCTGGTTTGGTGACTTAAGACACTCTGGCCACTTGTGCAAAATGCTGCTTTTATCAGGCATTTGATGCTTGATACAGAAGAGGTCTATGTGAGAGAAGATGGAGGCCTGGGTGAGAGGCCAGGTTCGCAGTTTTACACCTGGGTGATCTTGAGCTCCAGTATCTCATCCGTGCATTGGGAGCAGAACTCCAAATCCTAGGAGTGAATTGAATGAGATCCTGTGATATAGACAGCGCTCCTTTAACGATGCTTCCTTTCCCCTGCTCCCTCCCTTTAGGGAGTGACTTATGCAGGTAGGTACTTGCATTTTCAGCTGGCATTTATTGAGTGCCTACTGCATGCTCAGCTCTCTTCCGAGAGCTGTGGACATTCTGATGAACTAGGCCAACAATTCTCTCCTTTGAGCTGGAGGCAGGCATGGACGCCTAGCAATAAAGACTCATTGCAGAAATGCTAAGCGCTAGGAAGAAGGAAACGAGCGGACACGTGGGGCACCTCTTCGCTGGCCTTCCTGATTTCTCAGCACATCTGCGTTCGACGCTCCAATATGCAAGATTCTTCCACAAAGAGTGCCGCTCTATTCCGCTCCAGAATAGCTTTCCTATTTTAACAAGGAGGCTTATTGAATTTCCTTAACCTCGGTTAGCAGGGCTCTTTTTTACTTGCTACACCTGTTCCAAATTTCAATTACACAAAATATCCTTAACACAGAGTTCAGCCAGATTCCTTGGGAGGAGGGGGGAGCGGTGCTGTAAGTATTCATAATGTGTTTGCATTATGGAATAATTATACATAATTGCTCTGCCTTGTAAATAAGTATAAAACATTTACCAGTCGGCAGTGGGAGCAACCGCAAACCTACCTTCTCCCACGGGGCGCTCGTTGGTGGGGACCAGCCTCAGCTTCAGCCTCCGCGAAGTGCTAGGTTCGTTTGTGTTTCCACGGGCAGCCGGGACAGTGGTCATTTCTAGCCCATAAAAACGAGAACTCCTTGGTGTGCATTCCTGTAACCCCTTGTTCTCCCACTCTCTCACACAGATTAGACACCCACAGTCTCCTGGAAGGCTTTATTGAAGGCTTACTATGTGCTGGGTGCTGTCCTGGACACTTTGTGTCCTCTCACAGAATCCCCACCGCCTGCATAGGTGATAGGGACAGTTACTTTATTCTCATGTCACAGGAAGGGCGGAGGCTTACTGAGTTTCAGAAAATCTCCTAAGGTCCTAGTAGAGAACAAAGCTGGAATTCAAACCAGGCAGTGCCTGACCCCTAGCTATGGGGTTGGGACCAATGCTGCTCCTTCCCTTCCTCCCCAAGCAATCCTGGTGGCCTGACTTCTGGGAGGCTCCGTGGTTGCAGTGGGTGAGACGCCCCCAGTTGAAATGCCCCAGTACCTCGGAATGTGACTTCATTTAGACAGCCTTACAGAGGTAGTGTGCTAAAATGAGGTCATTGGGTGGACCCCATCCGATAGGGCTGGTGTCCTCGTCAGGGGACATGTGGACCCAGGGAGAATTCATATGAAGACACAGAACCCAGGTGTCTGGAGGGAACAAGGGCAGCTACCAGAGGCAGGGACAAAGGCACAGAGGGATCCTTCCTCGGATGCCTCGGAAGGAACCAACCCTGCTGACTTCTGGATTTCGTAATTTCAGCCTCCAGAGCTGTGTGACCTTAAATTTTACTGTTTCTGCCACCCCGTGTACCTGGTACGTGGGACCTTTACCACAGTCCTTGCAAACCCATATACCCAGGAAGGGTCCCCTCCCTGGCCGTCCCCCAGGCTAGAAACATCGCCACTGTGGTGACTGCAGGCTAACGGGCACACACCAGTGTCCTCAGCAGGTGACTCTGAAGGTCCAACTGCTGGTGCGGTCCTCCACAAGGTCACTGGAACAGGGCCTCGGTGTCCTACTGCCACACAGCTCAGAATGGCGGGGGGGGGGCTGGGACCAGAACCCAGGGTAGGGCTCTCCAGCCCCTATGCCTAACTAGGCTATGTGTGTGACTGTTACTTCCCCCAACAAACACTTGACCTTGAAAAAAATAAGTGAGCTGGTATCAGGAGGCGACTGTGGAACACCCTGAGCTGCCGCTGATGTGCGGGAGATGGTGCATTCAGCAGGCTGGTTCCTCCGCCCGGCCGTGACAGCCCATCCTCTATTCTGCACAGACCCCAGGCCCCGCTCCGGTGTGGGCTGGCCCTGTTACCAACTCCTCTCGGTGGGCAAATGGGGTGTGTATGTGTCCTGCGCCAGGCTGCTGCTTTGCCTCTGGTCTTCCTGTGCTGGGATGGCTCCCGCCCTGCCTCCACTGCCGTCAGGGCCTTCTCTGCAGTGTCTCTGAGTCTGAGATCCCCCTGCACGTCTCCAAGAAGAAGGCCGATCGTGGATTCCCGGCCTGCACACTCCAGCATCTCCACTGCAGTCTGTGAAGAGGCCTGGTTCTCCATGAGGTCCTGTTCACAGGGGCCAGCACATGTGCATACCTCTTTCAGGGGACACAAGAACTGGACCATTTCCTCTGGACCCCATCAGGCCTCCAGTCACACTGCACCAAACTCTCCTGAGAGCAGCCAGTGAGCATGACAGCTGTCAACCATTCAGAGGCACTCCAGCACCCCGGGCACAGAGCTTGTGTCCATTCTTCTGTCACCCCAACCCTGGTAGAACACCTCCCCAGGTTTACCCAGCCCTGCCCTCTGCACGCCTCACAGACCGGGCCCAGGGCAGCACCATCTTCTCCAAGCCAGATCCCTGAGCCATCTCCGTTCTGGCACCTGTAGGCCCCAGGAGCTTTCCCAGGCACCCCTCAACCAAGAGAAGTAGCCAGCTGCTCCGTACTAAGTACTGGGTTCAAAGAACCTAGTGCATATTTATGTCCTAATGACTTAGTAGCCATTTGAAGACCAAAATCTATGCAAAACTGAAGAAGTATATTCTTATTTTAGAAACAATTTTTATTTAGTTTTCATGTGGCTTTCTTTGCTCGGAGACTTGTGTACGTGGTGCTGGGATTTGAACCCGCGTCCTTGTGCGTGCCAGGCAAACGCTCCAGCCCCACAATTGCTTCTTAATGGGCACCCCACTTTGGGTTCTCCACAATTTCTCAAACACATGGACAACAAATTTGCATCTCCCAATTTTTAAAAATTATTATCATTATCTTTTGTACTAGGGATTAAACCCAGAGGCGCTTAACCAGTGAGCCACATCCTCAGACCGCTTATAGTTTTTATTTCATGTCTCCCTAAGTTGCTTAGGGCCTCGTTAGGTTGCTGAGTCTGGTTTTGAACTTGTTGTCCTCCTGCCTCGGCCTCCCAAGCCACTGGGATTACAGTCGTACATCTCGTTATTTTCATTATTTATTTTTTTCTTTGTGTGTGTGTGTGTGTGTTTGTGTGCGCGTGCTAGGGATTAAACCCGGGG
Organism: Aplodontia rufa; assembly: GCA_004027875.1. NCBI lineage: Eukaryota > Metazoa > Chordata > Mammalia > Rodentia > Aplodontiidae > Aplodontia > Aplodontia rufa. The sequence continues at coordinate 17,591 of PVKS010029744.1, read as the reverse complement.
CTTTGTACAACTGAGCACATGCACTGCTGCTCACCTACACTACTACTCCCAACTGTTTCTTCTTATATTTGTGGACTTTTGGTTCAAAATCTTTTCTACTCAGTTGTTTTTGTCTTTTTCTTATTGATTTGTAGATGTTCTTTGTATATGTGCTGAATTCTTTTCCTTTGCTTGTTAAACAGGTAGTAAATACAGGTGTCCTTTGGCATTCAAAGGGGACTGGTTCCAGGTCCCTGTGGCTACCTAATTCCACAGATGCTGCAGTCCCTCTTGCTGTGACCTCCCCACATCCTCCCATGTGCCTTAAGTCATCTCTGGAGAGTCGGTAGCAGCTCTCCAAGGTCCCCGCTGTGTAAACAGTGGCTGTTCGGCATTGTTCAGGGAAGAGCCACCCGGAAGAGCTGCGAGCTCGGTACAGACAGGTTTCTCCTGGGTGCTCTCGATCCTTGGTTGGGCTGCAGATGCATAGCCTGGAGATATGGAGGGCTGACCGCACCTCCTCCCTGTCCCTAGCTCGTCTTGTCACTGTACTTTGACTGCGAATGCAGCTTGAATTTGACCTTCTCACACATGCTCCAGCCTCAGGTTATCCTGTTAAATCCTGTGAAGGCTCCCGTTGTCCTTGGAGTAAAATCCCATTCCTACGGAGATCCCTCTGACTCTGTCTGCCCCAGGCACGCTCTTTTCCCACATCCAGCTCATTTCCCACCATGGCGCGCAAACACCTGTCCCTCTGCCTGGATGCTCCCTGCAGCCTTCCTCCCCTGCTACGCCCCTGCCCCCAGCCCTGCCCTGCCCTCGCGGCCTCACCCTGGCTCTGGCCTCTACCTTGTGGAACTCCAGGCTTGTGGATATTGGGGTTTGTCACCATGTCACTCTTGCTTGTTTTATGGGGTGTCTCCTCCATTAGCTCTAGGACGTGGAGAGGAGTCTGGAACAATGATGGGACATAGTCAATATTTGCCCCGGGTCCCTGGAATGAAAAGGGCTCTCCAAGTCGGGATCTCAGCAGCCTGGCTAATGACTTGCATCCCACCCAGTGGCAACTGAAATTGTAGACTCGGGGGTCTCACTTGTTGCCGAGGTGAGGTAAGGGGTGGCAGCCGGGGGCTGCCAGGATTTTAGTCGGAGTGAGGTCTCCCTGGAGCAGGCTAGCCCTCCTCCTGGGGAGGGCTGCTGGCAGGGAGGGGGCTGGCAGGAGGAGAGGGCTGGCTGGGGACACATTTGCATGAGAACTAGACTTGAGGGGTAAATGAGCAGGGGGGAGCAGTTGTCCAATTGGAGGTCTGGGATTTGTCTTCAGCAAATTTTCTCTGATTTCCCCAAACGCTTGAAATTAATTAGGTGGACCGGAGTCTCTGTGAGCCTTCCTCTCGGTGGGGATCCCACCCCTGCCAGGCTGGGTTTGGCATAGATTTCTCACGTTGCCCTGGCCTATTCTGTGCGCCTGCCTGCTTCCCGTTGTCCTGGAAGTGGGCAGCCTCCCCCACCTCCCAATGTCTTTGTGTTTTCCCACATCTGCCAAATGGCCGATGCCCCACCGATGCTGGACTGCCGGGTTCTGGAGCTCTTGTCCAACTGGGCAGAGGGCAAGGCCACCTTGCGCGGGCAGTGGCCATGGCCACTGTCAGCCATCTCGCAGACAGACCCATCCTTGGACGGGAGATGCAGGCTGGGAAGGGGCTTCCGCTGAAAGGGTGCCTCTGTGGGTCTATCAGGATGCTGGGCCTGGGCTTGGAGGTGCAGCTCCCAGGTTGTGGGCTGAGCCTGTGGCCTCCAAGCCCCCGGTTCAGGAGCAATGCTCAGTGTTGGTACGCTTGAGGCTTCTCTGATGAATTGGAGATCCTGAACCCTTGGTCTACTGTGCCAAGGAGTCAAGGCAGTGTCTCCTCCTGGGTCCAGAGCACAGTGCTAACAAAGGCAGTCTTGGAGGAGCTCTGCCTGGAGGAACGTGACCTCCTTAGGCTCCTGGAGGCCACAGCGGTGACTCGGTGGCTTTGCTTGCATCCCAGAGCCTCTGAGTCACTCTGGGGTGTGCTGTGGTGTGTGTGATTTCCTGTTTGGCTATGCGCAGGGTTCAGTGCCATCAGCACCAAAGGTCTTTACCATGCAGTTGTGTGTTTTTAGCAGGTCGTGCATCTGTTTGTTTGAATACGTTGTGGTTCAACATTCTTTAAAAGTTAGCCGGGAGATCATCCTTCCCACGCCTGTCCCAGCGTCCACCCTCCTAAAGACCCCACGGTGCAGCTTTCAGTGCACCCTACAGAGATGTTTCACAAATACCAACAAGCAGAGCCGTCCCTCCACCCAGCGCCAGAGTTGCGAACGTTCCGTTCTGCGCTAGACAGCTCCTCCCGACACGCTGCGCGATCGTTCTTATTGTTGCGAAAGTGTGCTGTTTTCTGTTTATGGGTGTAGCATAATTAATTTATGATACCCTTTAGGGTATCATAGTGCCTTTAGGCTACTCCTCATCTTCCGTATTTTAACATAGGCATTTTATGGAAGACTGGTCTTATTCTGTCCTTCCAGTCTGGGGAAGTTTATATGGACAGCAGAGGCAGGGGCATTCCAGCTCCATTTGTCACCCCACATTTCCCAGCCCCTGGCAGTTGGACAGGGTCATGTGGCTAATCCTAACCCATGGACTGGGAGCAGTGGTGATGACCAGGGTAGGAGCTCACATGGGATTCTCTTATGCCATGTGACTGAAGACACAGAATGTTCCGGAGGGCCAAAGTACACCATGGTGGAACCACCGTCATCCTGGGTCCCTGAGGGACTGTCTAGAGCAGTCTCTTGCAGCCCCACAGAGGACGTTGAGATGTTCAGGAAGCGCAGAAGGTATCATCATAAGCCATTAGGCCTGTCTGGAACAGTCCAAGTTGATATCTAGAAGTTCATGGTGCTTTAAGAACTGACTTCCAAATGATGGTTTGTTAAGAAAGTTCCTTCAGAGGCTCCATGGAACGTGTCTTTCTGCAGATGTGGATAGGAATTCTTACAGGAGCCACCCTCTGTGTGTCCAGCTCTCCTCTGGCCCTGACGGTTGTGATCTAGAATCACCTCTCACCCCCAGGCTTATCCCCACACACTCACTGAGAGATCTGTGTCTCTCTTTTCCTCTTCACCCTCCCTTTGATCACAGCAGAGCTCCCCTTTGTCAGGGGAACCCTGACAAAGAAAATAGGTATCTTGGGGTCAGATCCTGGGGAAGAGTATTCAATGGTAAAAGTGAAGAAATAATCTAGATGTTCAACAAGGAGGGATAGATTCAATGATTTGTGGCATGGTTGTAAATCAGAACAATGAAAATGATATCAAAGAAAAAAGATAAAAGATAAAAATAGTAGATTGCAAACTAGTGGTTAAAACATGATCCCACTTAAAATTTAACGTAGGTAGGGATTGCACAAACCCAGCCCCTCAAGTCCTCTCCAGCCTTGTTGACAGCAGTCTTTGATTACCAAGTTCCACCTTTTCAGGTTCAATTCCTACCGGTGTCTGAGGGCTTCCCAATCTAGATTTCTTCCTAAGATTTCAACATTTTCACATGGTCCGTGTATCAATTCCTCCTAAAACTTGCTTTTTTCTCTGCATTACCTTGTTGGCCAATTGTTCTATCAGAAGCCTGAGAATCATCCAGAAGTTCTGTCTGCTTTATAATCCAACCAGCTAAACCATTTCTGTTGATCACTTCCTCTAACACCCTCTAAATCTGTCTGCGTCTCTCATCTCTCTTGGCACTAATCTCAGGCACATGTGGGTGCTTGCAGCAGGCTCCTCCCTGGTCACACTGCTTCCACCTCATCTGCCCCCACCAATTGCACACACAGAAGCCAGCTAAACTTCCACACAGACCTGGCCATGTCACTCTGGCTTCAAACTCTCTTCTTTGAGCACAATCTAAGTTCTCGTTATGACAATTTGATCCCTCAGAGGACCTATGCCAGCCACACCTGTGAGCTGTCACTGCTGGGCTTAACTCTGTGCCCATCCATCCACCCATTCTACCATACATCTACCTTTCCACCCCCCAACCGTCACCCCCTCCATTCATTTTTCCATACAACTTTCCATTCATCCGTCCATCCATCCACCCACCCATCTGTCCATCTATCTGTCCATCTATCCATCCATCTATCCATCCATCTATCCATCCATCCACCCACCCACCCACCCATCTATCCACCTATCCATCCAATAAAATCCAACAGCACTTCTTCATACCCTGTGACTTGGCCATAAAAACATGGCTGTTCATAGGGAAACGTATTCCAAAGACCCAAAGAAAGTGAAGACAACAGAATGAAATAGAGCAACAGAGGACTCTTTCCCACTCCTAATGGTTCCTACGCTTGTGGCCTCTGGAGTTAATTTTCCATGGTGATGCCTCTTCCGTGCTTTGCCCCCATTGTGCTGGGGTTGGACTGCAGTTGCTTGTCCTAGGAACCAGGAAGGAGCAGGCTGTCCGGGTGCCTCCGTGAGGGGCCTCTGTGGACCCTGCTGGGAAATCGGGACTCCTCCCAAAGTGCTCCCAGAAACACTTGCACAGACACATGCTTCATCCCAGAGCATGTGATTGCTGGATCTTGGTGCAGTTAAAGGAGGGAATTGAAGAAATGAACCATGAACTTGGGGGATGCGGTTGCAAAGAAGGGTTTTATTTCTGAGCCCTCAAAAAATAAAATTCCCCGACGTTCAAATTCCCTTTTCTGTTAAAAGCAGGATCGGGCTTTGTCCATGTGTTGTTCGTTTAGGAGCTTATTTATTATTTATTTATTTTAATGAAGGAAACCCCTCCGCGGAGGCACGAAGCCCTAATGAGTCCCCTCAGCGCCAGGAGTGCTTCCAGCATTCCGCCCTCGGCCTCGTGCGTCCCGAGGCTCACTGCAATGCTTGTGCCTCATTACGGACACATGCCCTGTCATGTGTTATTCCTCACTTAGTGACAATTTGTCACCGTCACCCTTGACATGTCACTCCTCGGCAGACGGATTTGACTCCGGTGCCAAGTCTGACACTCAGATGAGAGGCAGTGGTAATCTGAATTGAAATAGTGGGTCGAGAGTGGCTAATTTCACTCTGACATAATTCTAATACCATGTAAAGACAGAGAAGTGCTGTATTTAAAGGGGAGGGAAAGCTCCCCCGACCCCATTCTCTCTTGTTCTGAGCCTGAGTATTCAATTATTCTTTAGCATAATTCTTTTATTTTTGAAGGATTAAGTCTTGCTTTTTAATAACATGCATTTTCAATTAAGTGCACTAAGATCCATGGATATAACTATTACTTAAACTCTAAGTAATGGTTGCATGTAAAATTAGGAAACACTGGGCTCTAGATGAATTACTTTCAAATTACTTCTTATTATAAATGGGATAGAAAATGGATTTTTTAGCTCTGGCTGGCCAAAGAGCCAACATTTGTATCTACTTCATTTGTTTAAATATATTTCAAGCCAGATTGAAATCCATAAGGCCTGTCATTAATTGAGCAGTGCCACATCAACATACCCAAGTTCCATAAGCCACCGAGGAGTAAGTTTTTACTGGCTCAAATGAGAAATATCCCAACCCTTTTGCATTAAAATGGTATTGTTTATGTAGCGATTCTTTAAGCCATCATTAAGTGGTAAAAATCTTAATAAAATGCATTTAAACAGACCATATGCAGGGTAGGTTTTTGTGTTTAAGGAACTGTGTTTTTCTCCTCTAAAGAGATGATTGCATCTTTCCTGTGGGAAGAGATTCTTTTCTACAGTGTTTTCCAGTAAGCACTGCTTTTCGTTTGCAGAGATGAGATGGAGAGGCAAGGTTTGTGTAGATTTTCTCCTCTTCCCTCCCTCCCTGACTTTCCTGGGGATGGGAGGAGACAAAGGGACAATATTTCAGTTCCAGTCCTGGGGGAGCGTGTGGTCACAGGCAAATACGTGAAGATGACTCACAAGGGGGTCACCTGGGCACTTGGCTGTGCTTGGATGAAGCCAGAATCCAATTTGCTCATTTACAGGTGCTGGTTATAAACAGGTGTGCTGTTCAGAACACCTGAGTTTCAGCACAGGCCTGCTCTCCCCTGGGTCAACCTCATGAGAGACGCACAGTCTTCCTCAGAGGGTTGCTGGTGATTGTGGAACCAAGTGAGGGGCCCTGCAGAAATCCAGCATCCACTGCCCAACCGTGGGCACCTGTGAAAGGTCTCCGTTCCTCCTTCTGCATGTGCCTGTGTGGGGGCAGGTGCTGGCGATGCTGAGGTGGAGAACTCAGGGTGTCTCCTGGGGATGCAGATAAAGGAGCTGTGTGACAGGAACTCGCTGGATGACAGGCGCCTGGTTGGAACAGGAGGACGGATGGCTGTTCCGGGAGCCACATCCAGGCGGGGTTCCATGCCAGGCAGGAGCACACGGGTGACCTGAAAGCCTTGGGCAGGGCCTGGCAGGTGTGGGGGGCTGGAGTGCAGGGGCAAGGCTTGCTGCCCAGCATGTGTGGGCAGTGGAGGAGCAGGATCAGAGGGCTCCCACACAGCCACCAGCCTCAGGGGCTGTGGGATGGCTTTGCTGCTGGAGCTGACCATCCACAACTTCTGGTGGTTCTGAGCCTCTGATGGACTGTCCATCAATGGTCTTGGCATGGTTATGGACCAGTGTGTGCATCCACACCCCCCATAGTGGATTACAGCTTTCACACACCCCTGTAGTGGATCACAGCATCCACACACCCCTGTAGTGGATCACAGCATTCACATACCCCCATAGTGGATCACAGCATTCACACCTCCCTGTAGTGGAGCATGGTATTCACAGCTCCCTGTAGTGGATCACAGCATTCCCACCCCCATAGTGGATCACAGCATCCACATACCCCTGTAGTGGATCACAACATCCACACCCCCCCTGTAGTGGATCACAGCATTCACATACCCCCATAGTGGATCACAGCATTCACATACCCCCATAGTGGATCACAGCATTCACACCTCCCTGTAGTGGATCATGGCATTCACATCCCCCATAGTGGATCACGGCGTTCACACCCCCTGTAGTGAATCACGGTGTTTACGCACCCCCTATAGTGGATCAACGGATGAATGAGTGAAGGGCTGATGAACCAAGAAGCATAGTCTGAGCTCCATAGCCTGACCTCTGGCCAGGAACAGGGCAGCCAGCAGGCCAGAGAGGCTCCTCAGCTTTCTATGCCAGGGTCTCCAATCTCTTCCAAGACACTACACAAATCCAACGCACCACATCAAATGGGGACAATCATACAGAGACCAGATTGTGTGGGGGAAGCTGGCAGTAAGGGGAGAGGAAAGAGGCAACCACCATCTCCGAGCTGGAGGAGGGGTCCGACCTGCCTGCCAGCAGCTGAGAACTTGAATCGTGAGCAAGACTGAGATGGTGAGGCTTTGGTGTCCTTGTCTGTAAGATTGGTGGGCAGTGTTTGTGGTCAGCATCCAGCTACATGGTACAAGTGAAAGGAGTCTGGCGCACGCAGGCGCGCCAACATTAGGGGATCTGACCTAACTCTCAGCTTTCCACCAGTTAAGCAAGACACCCAGGCAAACTTGCCTGAGCACGGGCTGATGGCCAGCATCTCAGGCGAGGCCAGTCTCAGCAGCCTGCACGCTACCGTGTTGCTGACCCCACTTGACAGGGGAGAAAGAAGCTCGGGGAGGGGCAGCAGCTTGCTTGTGGACATGTCTCTCCCTCTGCGCTCTTGCTCTGTGAGCCCTCCAGAGCTCCCCAGTGATCAATGGGGGGCCATTCTGCCTCCAATGCAACATCTGCAACGTCTGGAGCATCTTTGGTTATCACAGAGCACGGAAAATCTCACAATAATGAACAGTCCCCAAATGTCAGTAGTGCAAGGTTGGGAAACCCTGTGTGGTGGGGGAGAAACACAAACACCTCACTTCAGGTCTGCAGTGAAGGTGGTGCCCACGGTCAATACCAGCTATGGTGGACAGCGAGGGAGCTTATACATGAACCCGGCGCTATTTGCAGGGAGCAGAGGGCTCAGGTGGAGTGAGACCTGGGGCGCAGGCAGGGGGGACATTTGGGGAGGGGACACGGCTGCAGTCAGGGCCCAGCATGTGAAGTGGCATGCAGAGCCAACAGAAGCAAGGTGGAGACGACACAGGGCAGGGAGAGGCTGGGGATGCGGGCTGAGGCCTTGCATTGCATCTTGGGAACATGGACTTCACTCGGGGGGTACCAGTGAGCCGTGGAAGGATCGTGAGCAGGGAAGGACTGTTTCCAGAATCGCAGCGGACAGCACTCAGGGTCAAGAAGCTTCCGCAGAGGAGATCCTTACTTGGAAGGAGCTTGCTAATGCGTCTTTCCCTGGACATCCCAGGGAACTGGCTCTTGTTGTGGACTGATGTTCCAGGCTGTCAAAGAGCCTGTGGAAGACTTGGTCCTGAGGGCCTTGCCCACTGGGGTCTCGGGCAGACTCCTAATGACCTGAAGTGGAGCTGTGGCATCATGAGGTTAGAAATTGATTCTTGGCCACCAAGGAGCCTGGGATCCACTGCTCAGATGGTGGCCCTTACTGGCCTTTTCCAGGGAGGGAGAGCCATGATGTCATACCGATTGAACTTTTTCCAGGAGCTGGCTTGAGGGTCACACTGCCACTCTGTTTTTAAACCACGGGTTAATTGGGAACCCCTGTGTATCGAGCCACGCGCCTCTGAGACAAAGCTGTGTGGCCTCTCTGTTGTTCACTACTCCATTAGGCAGGGACTGAGAGTCAAAATGGTCATAGGACTCTCTGGAGAGAAAACTCATTAAGGGGACAGCAAGTTCCAATTAGTGGCATGGCCCAAAAGGACCAAGGTGCAACAAAACAGCCCTCAGCTCTTCTCCCAAAGGGGCCCCATTACCCAGCTGCCAGCTTCCCACTTCACAAATGCACTCACAAACAACACAAACGCATCCCCAGAAAATCCATCTTTGTCACCCATGTTGTCATCCAAAAGGTTAAAAAAAAAAAAAGAAAGAAAGAAAGAAAGAAAAAAAAAAAAAAAAAAACCCCTTCCAACCAGCAAGAGAAATTAAGAAGGGTCACCAATTTCAAGGCAATTTCCTCTGTGAACAAGGAACACCGTGCAGGTGTGGCCCAGGCTGTGCAGCTGTGTCCAGGGTTGAAGCCACCAGTCCTGAGTTTCTTGCACAGCACCTCACTTCAAGCCCTGCATGACAGTGGCTGCCCTCCATCCTGCCCGTGCCCCAGGCAGCACCATTTTAGAGGGGAAGGAGGTGAGGCCCAGCGGGGGCCCCTGGTTTCCTCACGCCTTGAGCCTCAGCCTTGTTTTGCAGCCTCGTGAAGCCACCGTGGCTTTGCTGGGCTCTGCGGCTCTGATGCCCACTCAGGCTCCTGGGAGTCCATCAGCCCTCGGCTCACAGTCAGGGCTCCAGGAGGCTGTGTCCTGCAGAGCCCGAGCTGTGGGGGCAGCATGACCCTCCCAGGGCTGTCTGCAGCACGGCTGCCCATGGGGCAGGGTCAAGAGCAGGGGCTTTGGGGTCAGACAGATGGGTGTGGGTCCCAGACCCACCTCTGGGGGGCCTGTGACCTCAGGCTGCCACAGTCCTCTGCAGCTCAGTGGCCGGGTCAGTTCTACGGGGACAGCAGACCTGCTCTCCTGGGCTCTGTGAGGTCTAAAGCTCATGCTGGCAGGAGGCACCCTGGAACTGCAGCCGTGCTCTCTCCTCTGTGACACAAGGATCAGCCACTGGGGTCCTTCTCAAGGAGGTCTCCTCAGCCACACCAGCTTACCTCCCAGCTTCCTTCCACCCGGACCCCCTGCTTGTTCCCTGCACGCTCCTGATTTACTTATCCAGCCACTGTGTCCCCAAGACCTGAGACAGTGTTTGTCCACATCTGCGTCAGCCATTAGCTGCAGAGTGGGCTGACACCCAAGCCTGCCAGCTCCTTTGCGTGGTCAAGAGCCCTGCGTTCTTCCCACAGCACATGGCTGCTCCCGCAGGGCGGCCTTCGCCTCCCCTCCGCCCCAGGGGGGATGCTGAGCTGGACCAGATGCGCAGCGGGAAGCCTCGGGTTCAGGTCCTGCCCCCACCGTGTGGCATCCTCTGAAGCCTCTTTCTTCTCGTTTTTCACACGAGGAGCTGGGACTCTCTGATCCCTGAGGTCCCGTTGTGGGCCAGACCATCTGTTCTAACACAGAATGCTTGGGTATAGGTTCAAATTGGGCAACATGCTAAAATCCGCTTTCTCACGTTCAAAGGGCAGAGGTCTCTCTGCTGCAAATGTGACAAATTCTGAGACAAGATGCTGGGGGTGGGGACCCGCTGGAACAAGCGCCTGTTCAGCCGTGCATGTGCTCCTGGCGTTAGGTGCGATGAGGCAGCCGTTTCTCTCCCTATCTTAACTCGACTGTCCCTGCAGTCCGGCCACCATAACGGGCAGCGAACATGACCGTGACGTTCTGGAATCATGTTTAGTGATGCAGCAGAAAAGGAAAATTAATTTCATTGACGAGCTTGTCAATTGACACATGTTGACTTTTCGGTGCTTGCGCCGCAGATGGCAAAGTTCATGCTCCGTAAAATGCACCATCATCTTCGATGTCGTCCTGAGCCACTGGACAGCTTGGGGAGCTGGGGGACAGGCAGCTGCTTCTTCCAATCACGTGCATTCAGAGTCATATTTTATATTAAAACACACCAAGAGCATCTTGAATAAGTCATCTTCGGCTGCCTCTGTCCCCCCACGTCTGGCAGTGGCTACGACCTGCCAGTTCTACTCGGTGACGTTGCTAAGTTCATCCCCTCTTTACCTCACTGCTCCCCCTGCTCTGCAGCAGGCCATCCTGACTGTAGGTCCGGCTGCTGCCACAGCCCTCCACGAGGGCCTCTAGCCTCCTGCCCCTCCCTCCCAAGTGCATCCTCTGTGTTCAGCACTGCTGGCGCTATGCCTCAGGCTAGAACATTGTGTGGCTTCATGTCTTTCCATTAAACTCCATCATGCAAGGGCCAGAGTAATCTGTCCTTGACCTATAACCCCATTCCCCACCCCCTCATGACCTTGTGGGGTCATCTAGGGGTCTTGTTCTGCACCCACATCTTGTTCAGGAACTGGTTAAATAGGGATTCTGGGGCCCTGGGACGGCCTGGGGAGCTGTGTGTTATAGGAGCAGAGTGGGCTGGCAGCCCTTGCCCCTCAGGTCTTCCCTCCCATGCCATGGCCTGGGGCCCGTCTCCCTCCTCCAAGCTGGCCCCTCTGCTGTGGGGCAGCTCTCTGGCCACTCAGCTCAAACGTGCCCCTCCGCCACCCCTGCTCGCACAGCCCTGTGTGGCCTGTTCAGGTCTTACTGTCCATTCTCCAGGTGGCCTTCACCGGCATCACTGAACCGTGAGCGGATCCTCTGTTTCCTGTTGCTTCTGCTGGTCTTCACACCTCTGACGGCAGCTAGGACCTTTGGCCTTGCTGCTTTCGTTGTTAGGGACAATTTGCATCCTGTTTACTGTGACACAATGTGCCCCAAATTAAAAACAAGTGGCACTTAGGGAATGTCATGAGGCTGCTCTGCCCAGACAGGCCCAGGGAATGGGGAGGGGTGGATGCAGAGCTGGGCCTGACACCCTGTGAGGCAGGCAGGTGGCATGAGCCCAGTGCATGTGGTCCTGGGGTGGCTCATGCAGGGACCCCAGGTTACCAGGAAAGTAATGTTAACAGGAGGACCCCAGGGCTCTGGTTTGTAGACTGAGGTCATAGCTTCTGTGCCTGGGGCTAAGCTGAGCTGCTGTGGGTCCCTTCCAGCTCCATTCTGGGAGCCGTGGGCTTTCTGGGGATTCACAAGGCTTCTGGCTGGTGGCTTTCCTGTCTTCCAGTGTGGTGACTCTTGGAGAGACCTCTGCACACTACAGACACTCAGGGTTCCCTACAAAGTCTGCACAGCAGGACAGAGCCCCACTGCATCCCGCTGGCTCATTCTAAGAAATCCCTTGGAGCCAGGTGTCTGGTGGGCCAGAGTCCCCTCACCCCTCACTTCCTCAGGCCCACTGAGTTCCCCACAGGAATTAACTTAGGTTCCTCCATGGAGTTACTTAGGCCCTTCTCAGACTTTCCCTGAAGCCACTTCAATGGTCCTGTGGGGGAGGCAGCTCTCCAGAGCCAGAGAGGGATCAGGGACAGCCAGAGAAAGGCCCCGTGGGCTTCTTCCCTATAATGGGGGGATTACAGGCAGCCCCATCTGCGACTCACTGGTCTCAAGAGAATCCGCAGACCTTGCCTTCGATGAAGCATCTGCCCTTCTGCTCCCTGTGGCCCCAGGATCCTGGCCTGGTGGGCTCCAGTCTCCTACTCTCCACTTTCAGAGAACATGGGCACACTCCCTTCCGCCAGCTCGGATCAGAACAGCCCCTGGACAGAGTCTCCGAGTCGCCCTACCCATGTAACTAGGCTCCTGTGAAACTTGGAGCCTGGTTTGTCAGCAGCGAGACAAAACGTCATGCGGGGAGAAAGTGGATGTGAACAGAGGACGGGGCTCAACTGCCCAGCAGGCGTCTGGGAAACAGGTGCAGGCTGGGGGACCTGCCGTGTAGAGGGGGCCCCCTTCTGTCCCCGGTGCTGACCAGCTGCCAGCCTTGGCACTGTGCTTCGCTCTGGGGACTGGTGACTCCTGACCAAAGGTTCCCAGGGGTTGCCAGCCTGGCGTTGGCATGGCAGCGGGCAGTGTGTGAGGACAAGGAGACAGCTGGGTAGAGGGTGTCAGAGTGGCCCATCCATGAAGAACTGACTTTTTGTATACTGCAGTAGCCAGAAGAGTTAGCTTTCGTTTTCTTCTAGGATGAAGGGGGACGCCTTGCCCTGGATCACCCACTGTTACCCATGTAGGCCAGGATCTTAATCTGGATGCCCAGCCAGGGAGGGGCCCTGGTTCCTGGTTCTCTCCTCATGCCAACGCTCCCTCCAAGCTCCAGCCTGAAACTTCCCGGGAAGCCCTCTTGACTTCTCTAGGCAGAGCTGATCATTCTGACCTCTGTCCCCTCCAAATGTCACTTGAACTGCCTGCCACTTTGTATGTGCCAGCTCACTGGATAACCTCTGGAATACCATCCCCTGGGTCACCGTTTCCCATCTGCTCTGGCACCTGCCTTGAGGTTGCAGCTCATGGGGAGCCCCTAGCAGCCACTATGTCCTCTGAGCTGTGCGCCACTCCTCTGGTTTCCAGGATCCTGCCATCAGGTCTTACCTTGTGCACCTTGGGTCCTGTGTTCTGTCTGTCAAGGTGAAAGGCACCCCTTGCCTGGCCACATAGAGGACTGAGTTCCTGGGGAGGAGGGCGGTCCTCAAGGCCCATGGCCCTACACTGGGAGAACTGTCACTGGGCTCTTCCAAGCCCTGATTCAGCTGGTGGTTTCTTTCCTCCCCTGCACTGTGGGAATTTCTAAACAGCCACCACTGCCTAGAACTCTTTCCAGCTTTGCCTTCTGGTCTCTGCCATGCGCTGGCTTCCTGGTGCTTCTACCCTGAGCTTCCCCTGCCCCAGCCACCACCAAATCTTTATTTTGTGTTTCTTGGGTGCCAGGAACTCATAGCAGCCCTGTGAAGCGACACCATCACCCCCATTTTATGGATGAAGACCTGAGGCCCAGCAAGGTTAAGTGGCTTGCTCCAGGTCAAAGCCAATAAATCTGTCAGAAAGGATTCAAACCCACAGCAAGCTGGCTCTTCCAACGCCCTGCTCCCCTTGGCTGAAGTCCTTCATTATCGGTGTCTAGGGAACATCTGCTCGGGTATCCGGAGCGACAAATCTGCAGGAGGAGCCTGCTCTGTGATTTCTTTTCTCCGAGGTTCCCAGGATATTTTTTTTCCTCCTTTCAAAATGTGGTGTTGCAATAATCCCACCTGAGGTCCTCAGCCTTAGCAGAGGTTAAAAACAAAGTGTTTGTGTCCGTCCAACTAATTGCACAGCAACAATCAAACCCTCATTACCACCAGCCTAATTATTTTGAAATCCAGCATATTATCCTTTTCAACAATTAAGCAGACACGAGCGTCAGCCCCACCTGCCCAGGAGGGAAAGCTGGAGTGAGGGGCGGGGGACGGGGCCACAGGCTGCTTTGGGAGGAAGTGAGACATCTACACTTGTGGGCACCCACCACCTGCTCCTGGTTATTAGGCCTCCTCCAACTTACAAAGCCACTAACAAGAGTTTCATCTTAATGAGCAGAGGATGGAATGCAACTGGTCGGAGGGGACAGCATTATAGAGCTGGGTCCTAATTGTCACACTCAAGTTTTCCAGGCATAAATAAAATGCTTAGCTGGATGTGGTAAAAATAGACCAGCCAGAAGGTGTCTAAGGGCAGCTTCAAACCTTAACACAAGAGCTCCCCTGGCCCCTCATGGTGACCCTCGTGCTTCCTCCTGCTTGTGTGCTGCTTCTCAGCACTGAAGGGACAGTCTTCTGAGCTGAGCGAGGCCTTTGCAGGCCGGAAATGAGCCACACAAAATTCAGGGTAGAAGAGAGCTTGGGGGTTGGTTCATGTAGCCCCTTGTTTTATAAGGGGTGACGTCATGGGCCTAGAGTCAGACACCAGCACTCAGAGCCGGAGAGTTGAAACGAGATGGATTAAGGATGATGGTGAGGTTGGACAAAAGAAAAAGAGTGGGCAGAAAGGAGACTCGCAGGGATGGAGAAGGCCCCGCAGACTCTAAGTCTGAGAAGCTCCTGGACCCTGTGCCTTTCCTCCCCAGGGCTGATTTCCTCCAGGGAAACTTTTTTTTTTTTTTTTTTTTTTTTTTTTTTTTTTTTTTGAGAGAGGGGCAGTGAAAGAGAGAAGGAGAGAGACAGAAAGAATCGATTTTATTTAGTTTTTCATGTGGCCTTCATTGCTCTGAGACTTCATTGTGTACATGGTGCTGGGGTTTGAACTCATGTACTCGTGCACACATGCCCGGCAAGCACTGGAACCGCCCAGCCACCACTCCAGCCCCTGTTTGTGCCTCTTTTGAGGTGTCTTGAATTTGCTTTCCATGGTGTAACTGAGGAACCTGCCAGGGCTGAGTTGAGGTCCCCTTCTCTCTTTAGCAATGATAGGAGGACAAGCTGCTGCTTATAGAGGACTCTAGTGACCCAACCTTTCCCCCTGCACCTTGTGTGGCCTTGAGCCACATAATGTCCCTACACGAGCTGCTTTTCCCTTCTCCATTTTACTGATGAGGAGACTGAGGCACAGAGAATTTAAGCACCATATCCAAAGTTCCATAGAGCTATTGAATGGCAGAGCCAAATGTGAGGCCAGGCAGGCAAAGTCCTGTGCCAGCCTGCAGGACCATCCCCTGGGTGGCTTCTAACACATCAGCATAATGAGGCCACTTGGATGCCCTCCACTCAGCATCTGAGTCTGAGCGGCGTCAGCACATTTACGGCACAGGGCAAGTGGTGCTAGGGTTTGGTGGGCACCTTGCCCAGGCTGTGCATGGTGGCTGAGGGTGGCTTTGGAGTGGCGATGATGTCCGGGCAAAGCACAGAGGGTCCGTGGTTGGTTGGGAGAAGAAGTAGGTTGGGGGCAAAGCACAGAGCTCCTTGGTGTGCGAGGGGACGCACTGTAAGTGGAAAATGTGCCTGTTGCACTCCGCCTGCCGAGTGCCCTGGCTTAGCCACACAATGTCCCCTCCTGAGCATGGGGCTGCCTAGGAGTTGAGGCTCACTGCCACTGCCCAGCACTGAGAGAAGGGAGGGGTCTGCATATCACCAGGCTGGGAAAAGATCACATTCAAAATCAGAAGTGTGATTTCCTTGAGGTGTGGAAAAATCATAGGTCAGGCTGGGAGTGGTGGCACCAGCAACATGGGAGGCTGAGGCAGGAGGATCACAAGTTCAAGGCCAGCCTGGGTCAATTAGTATGACTCTGTCTCAAAATAAAAAGTAAGAAAATTAAAGGGCTGGGATGTGGCGCTGTGGTGGATTGCTTCCGGCTTCAATCCCTGGTACTGAAAAAAAAAAAGTTAAAAGAAAGGAAGGAGGACATTGTAGGTTGAGAGTTCTGTAGTGACAGGACAGGGACGTGCCTGTACTCTCCGGGCCCCTGCTTTGCACTGGCTTTGTCCCCACAACAAGCTCCTTGCTCCTGGTGAGGCCAGGACTCACTCTGAACTGCTGTGACTCAGCCCAGTGGGAGCTGCGGGTGGGTGAGGCCAGCTCACCCGCTGGGATGTGTTAGATAAACGGGAAGGAACCCAGCACCTTGGCGTCCATGGTGCTGTTGTGCTGTTAAGAAGCCACAGTGACAAGCACAGCCTCTTCAAGCAATGCAGGAACCAGAGGCCCAAGAGGACGCTGTGGTCATGGAGCAGGCTTCCCAGCCCTCTAGGCTTCAGCAACACACCCACACACCCAGGACAACAGTGGTCCTCCTGCTCCCCTGCAGGGCACTGCAGAGGGCAGCCTTCAGGGCCTGGCTCTTGAACTTGATGTGTCCCACAATGATCAGGGCTGCCGCTCACCTGTGTGTCTCTCGAGTCTGTCGAGAGCAGGTGGATCATGGGCCTGAGCTTCCCGAGCAAGACACATGACCAAGGCCCAAACCACAGGACAGCGAGGGCTCTCTCGGAGGCTAATTACCAGATAATTATAAAGGCCAGCGGCTCTCAGGCTCCTTCTTCCCCACCCAAGGCCTTAGCTGGAGGGAGTCCCTGAGCTGCGCCTCTGAGGCCCCTTGTTAAGACTAGGAAACCACAAATAAAATCAGCAGCTTCCCACTGCCTCGGGTCCCTGGGGCCACAGGTCTGCCTGAGCGGGGCTCAAGCCCTCTCTGCCTCTTACCAGCCGGGTCTTGGACAGCTCCTGCTCTCAGCCTCCATCTCTCCATCTGTAAAATGGAGACAAATACCGTTTGCTTCCTGTGTGAGCGTGCGAGGTCTGCAGAACAAGGGCCACTCATGGAGTGACTTCAACAGCATAAGTTTATGGCCGCACAGTTCTGGGGGGCAGACAAGAGCCTCTGGTGCCGGGCAGGGGTGAGGGTCTGCCCAGGGCTCTCCCAAGCTCCTAGTGCTCCTGCCTTGCGGCAGAGGAGCTCCAGCCAGCACACGGCCTTCTCCCTGCACGCTGTGTCCAACCCCCTTTCACACCAACTGTCACGTTGGACGAGGGCCCTCTACACGGTGGGCAGAAGATAGCAGGGACAGAGCCAGTCACAGGTGAACAGGAGTCCCGGGCTCCCCTGAGCCCAGGGACTGCATGGCCTGGCCTGGCCTGGCCTGGCTGTCAGTCTCTGCTCTTATCGGTGATGCCCGGTGGGCCTCCAGGAGGCAGTGTGGGCCACTGCCCTATCCAGTGAGCCAGGGTAGGTGGAGGGACACCTGCTCCCTGCATCAGCCTCCTGCACACATCCAGATGGCTGTGTGTCTGGAGCACAAAGGATGCAGGCCCTCTCGCCTGCTTAGAATTGGTCAGGGTTCTAGTGAGGCTCAGCCATCCGGCTCTGCAAAGAAGATGCCTTTGCAAAGAGGAAGGAAGGAAGGAGAGAGGAGGAAGGGAAGGGGGAGGAAGGAAATAAGGGGGAGGAAGAAAGGGGCAGGAAGGAAGAAAGGAAGGAAGGGAGGGGGAAGGGAGGGAGGGAG
>PVKS010029743.1:0-25076 GCA_004027875.1 Aplodontia rufa | reverse complement strand
CCTAGAGCTGAGGTGGTAAGCTTATTTCATTTTAACTTTAAAATAATATTACATAATTATTATTTTTAAACATATCAGTACAAAAATGTGAAGACAAAGTAAAAACCTTTCTTCTCAGCCCAGAGGCAGCCACTAAGTATTTTTTGTAGACACTGAGGACCTTTTTTTTTCTTTTAAAGAGAGAGGGACAGTGAGAGAGAGAGAGAGAGAGAAGAGAGAATCGATTTTATTTTAGTTTTTCATGGGGCCTTCGCTGCTCCAACACTCCTCTGTGTACGTGGTGCTGGGGTTTGAACTCGTGTACTCATGCATGCCAGGCAAGCACTATAACCCCTGAGCCACCGCTCCAGCCCAAGGACATTTTTTTCTGAGGATATGGGGTATATCTTTTATCCGTAGGTAATACCCTTACAATCATCATTCTCTAAGAGTGAGGTGAGATGTTTTAATAAGCTAGCTATCACTCCTTTTCTCTAAAAACCACAGTACTTTTGTAGTTGGAATGGATTACCCCAGACATACGTGACCATGACTGTTCATCTCTCCCCGGGAGCAAATGCTCTCAGCTCAGACAGTACAGAAATATTATTCCTGCCTTGGGGTGTGCAGAGAGGGAGCAAGCTGGGAGTTAGGTATGCTGTCTTCCAGATGCTGCATGGGAAGGTTGTCTAGGCACTGCCGAAGCTCTGTCACATTCTCACCAATCCTGCAGGCCTGATGATAAAGGTCTTCAGTATCCTTTACTCACCACAAGGTCAGGAATTAGGGAATGACTTCTGTCTCATGTGCTACTTCTGCAGTCCCCAGAACAGCCTGAATTCACGATTGCTGTCACACTGTGGTCCCCTATCTTGTGTGTTACTAGGGTTGACCAAAGGAAGGGAGTGGGAGCCACTGGATAGCTTCTTTCCTTTTCACTCTTTCTGTTGGGTCCCATCAATGGAGGGTGGACTCTAGAATAGACTCTAATTCAGTCTCAGTGAATAAACAAAACTGAGCCTGGCTTTTCCTCCTATGTCGAATGAAGTTAAGAGCAGTGACTCACCTCATAAAAACGGAAGTCATCTCTCTCTATGATAATCCTGTCTTTATGGGGCCAGGTTTCTTAAGAACAGGACCATGTCTTACACAGATCTGCATTTAATAAATGAATGAAACTCGCTGTTGTCTCTAGGTTTTACCTAGCATAATCAACTTCTCCTCCCTCAGGCCTTGGTACTCAGCCCCTCCCTGTTCATGCGTTTATCAAGAGCCTAAACAAAGAAGTGGACAGATTATTTTCACGTACCTCATCCCCCTGCTTCCTCACAGCAATGGCTTCTAAGTGCTGTGGACTGTGATTGGAAGGCCGACTCCATTCACAGCTTTGGGGGTGGTTGTGATTTCCTCAACATGTGCCCACAGTGGGAGGGAAGTTGTACTTACTGTCAGCTGTCTCAGGCTGTGACTCACATTTCTGCAGAATCTTGCGTTGTGTCACGGTGAGGCTGGCTGGAGGTGTCACTGGTGCCATTGCTGACAAACAAGTATGTGAATTGAAGTGTGTTAATGTGAAGGGACAGTGCTCCGATGGCAATGTCTGGGCCTGCCTTGGGGGGAGCAGGTAAGGCAGTTAGTTATTGCCATGAAATGTGATTAAGGAAAAAAAAAAGTCTTGGAGGATCCCAGCTCTCAGCCCCTAAATACTAAAAACCTCTATCTTTATTGATAACTGAAATCCTGGTATTGGAGATCCATTTCACTGGGTCAAGAGTTGCCCCCACTTCAGCACTCGCCCTCACACAGGGCTTAGCCCTTTGTAGCCATGGGGTGTCTTTGTCCCAGCCGGCTCCCTTTTCTTTTTCTCCCTTTCCTGTTCACATGTGCAGTCTACTCTCCTCTCCTTTGAAAGTTTCTGTCATCCACTCTCACTGTAGCTCGTAGACTGCCTGGGGAGAGGGCACATTCTGTCCTGCTTGCCACCTCACTACAACTCCCATCCCCATCTTGGCCGTTGCCAGGCCGTAAAGTGCGGAATAATAAGCAGAACGCACATGGAGCAAAGCACCGAGCACTCTAGACACCTTCCAAAGGCAGCGCCCGCCTCTGCTCTTTCTCCTGAGACCTTACCATTCCTATTCTCTTTGTTGAAGAGACTGGTTAAATCTTCACCTCCCTCAGTCTCTTCCCCCTCTGCTCGTTTTAAAGGTACAGTACAGCTGAACACAACTGTGTTCTTTCAACCAGCATTTACAGACACCTACTGGGTGCTTGGCACTGTCCAAGGTACTGGGATTGTGCGGTGGTCATGGTCCTTCCTCTTAGAATGGTCACAGCCAAAGAAATGAACAAGCAAATTAACAAGTAAATCTGATAATCCTTCAGGGACATGAAGGTGACAAAAAGGGCTTTGAGGAAAAGTGGCTGGAGGTAACTCACAAGGGGGTGCCATTTGAACGGAAGCCCAAAGGATGATGAGGACTCAGACCGGCAGAGCAAACAGGGAAGAAGAATTTGAGCGAATAGGAAGTATCAAGAGTGGGATGGATCTGAGAAAAAGAAGGGAGGCCAGGGTGGCAGCAAAGTGCAAACAGGAAGGGTGACAATGATGGAGCTGGAGGGTGAGCAGGGGCCAATAGATGAAGGGTATAGCAGTGATAGGAGGGAGGTGTTGATGCTGTGTTTTGTTTTATACTGGGATTGAATCCAGGGGCACTCAACCAGTGAGCCACATCCTCAGCACTTCTTTGTTTTGTATTTTGAGACAGGGTCTTGCTAAGTTGCAGCAGTTGGCCTCAAACTTGTAGTCTTTCTGCCTCAGCCTCCCAAGCCACTGGAATGACAGGTATATGCCACCACACCCAACAGCGAGTTTGTTTTGATAACAGATGTCAGGGTGTTAAGCAGTGGAGGATCATGATGTGGTATGAGTTTTGAAAAAGCACTGTGGTAGAATGTGAAAAACGTAGGTGTTTGATTACCTTTTCAAAAAGTGTACACAGATAAGCCAGTTAGTACCAGCTTGCCTTAAATTTGTGATTTACAACTGTAGGAAAAGATGACATTCATCTCTGCACCAACAAGGTGTCATGGGGGAATTGGAGGTGCAGCCTCGAACTGCTCCCCAAATGTGTGGGGTGTCCATTCTTTCCAGGGCCAGGACTTAAGGAGGACAGCAGGCTGAGTTGGATTGTGGATCAGAAGAGGGCACTGAAAGGCAAGAGAAGTCAAAGCAACCAGTGAGGACATGTAGATAATGTTTGTATCTACCTCGATGTGGAACTTGGACCCTTGGAATCGCCTTTCATGGCAGTTCCGAAAGGAGCTTTTCTAAACCTAGCTTTCTTTTCCTAATAAGCCTTATGATTTATTGAGTAGAAATCTCTAGACATCACTTACTTCCCCAAGCTTTGGGAAGGGTAAGTGTTATTAGGACAGAACAAAATATCCAAAATGTTTTCTTGTGTTGATGCTCTTAGAGACTCCAAGAGGAGCGTGACTAATAGGGATCTGGCTGAGAACATCCCAGTCAGTGCGTTCTCCCGAACACTAGGCTCAAGGCAACACTGAGCTGGTCTTAGTATGCAAACCTAGAGAACTGCTCAGAAATTCTACATGAACTGCTTGGGAGCAACACCTCCCCCACCCCCGCTCCTGCCATCTTTTCACCGTGATTTGCCATATCCAAGCAGAGGGAAGCCGGAAGGCTTCCGAAGGAAAGCTAAACAGGAAACATCATTTCCAAAGAGCCGACAGATTACTTTCAATCAGACTGCTTGGCTCTCATAACATTTCCAATGCAATTTTCAGAGAAACGCTCTCCCTAGTCAACTAAGGCTCTGCTAAGAGGATTACCTCCCACAACCTCACCTGGCAAAGCTACACAAAAGGCTGAGTCTGCATCTCTAGGCTTCTTTTCTCTCCAGGATCCAGGATTCAGTTTTCAACTGCCAACTTGTTATTTCCTGGCTTCCCCAACAGTGTCTTACAGTCAACGGGTCTCAAACCAATTCATCATCCTCCCCTTCCTGGCTTTCCTGTTTCTGTTGATGGCATTACCATTCTCTCTGCTACTCTGGCTGTAAAAGTCTGAGTCATTCTTGACTCATCCTTCTCTCTTATTCTCTATATCAAATCAACTACTGAATCCTGTAGATCTATTTCCATGGTGCCACTTGAATTGGTCCCCTTGTGCCTATTGTGACCATCCTCCCTCCATGTGGGCTTCCCTCTCCACAGGAGCATCCTATCTTATTCTCTCACTGTTAACCCCCCTGCACACTGCTACTGACTTAAGCCTCCCCAAGCCCAGCTTGTGTCAGGCAGCCTGACATTGCTCTCCACTGATGCCACATTAAATATGCACTGTCTTTTAGCTTTATGTAGCACAATTCCTTTTCCAATGTTCCATGTTCAAGTTCAACTTACAAATCATTGATGTGGAACATGATTTTTTTCTCTTTCTTGGGCTGCTTTAATATTTCAGTGATCTTGCAAAAGATGATAAGGTCATCTTATGTTACTAAATTCTGTGTTATATTCATGTCTGTGCTTATTATAGCTTCTTGGAAGACTGGACATTCCCGTATTATTTTTTTCTTCCTGTAATATTTGGGCACTTATTCATACTAGGCATTATTCTAAAAACTTTACATGTGTGAAATAATTTAGCTTTCAGAACAAATCTAATTGCATTTCCATTTTACCAATCACAAAACTGTGATGCAGAAAAGTTAAGTAATTGGAGTGAGTGTGTAATGAAGAAGTGGCAGAGCCGGGATGCACTTTCACACCATCTGGCCCCAGAGCCCATATTCTTAACCGCTGAATCCACATTCATCTTTGTTACCTTCTTTCCTGGTACTAATAGTTTGGATTTTGCTGATGTTTCATAACTGAAGTGAGGGGTAAGTCATGTGTCCATTAATGGTCAAAATAATTGCAGTTGGAGTGTGCAAATGTAACTTGATATCAGGAGCTGATTTAAGGTGCTTCCCAGGAAGTCATCAAGTAGCTAAGACACAACTTTGTGGTATTTTTGTCCTACTTGTTCTTATTTCTTCTTATTCTAGTACATGGGCTGTATTGAAGTGCTGCAGTCAATGAGGTCACTGGATTTTGGAATGAGAACCCAAGTTACAAGGTAAGAGACCAAAAATTGTGGGGAGGGTGAAGGTCTATAAAGTCACAATAGTTTTTCCTGCAGGAATTTTATGCAAGCCTTCAGAGTCATTATGGGTTTTTATCCATATGGTTGGAAGGTATAACATACCCCAGTGACCTTGCATCTTGTGTGGCTTTATCTCATCGTGTGAAAACTTCCCAACTGTGCGGCAGAGGCATCTGTGTTCCATATGAGCTCTAGTACGATGATTCAGTGTACAGAATTAGCTGGTTTCCCAGGTATCAAAGTACTTAAAATTATGTCTAGAAATGAGACATTACAGAATCTCAGACCTGTCAAAGAGGTAGCTAAAATTAAGAGGAGGCAAGAACTTTTAATATAAAAATTCCCAAGCTTTCCCCATTTATGCCATCCTTCAGATGAGAATCTGTCTGAGTCTTTGTCCTTCTACAGTGAATTAGATGAAAGAGTTGAACCCAGTGTGTGTGTATGTGGAGGGGGGACCTTTGCCTAGGTGGCTTCAGGATGCTTATGGGAAGAAATCAATCTTTGTTATGTAGAGCTCAAGTAAAAGACGAAAATACAAGGCATGATTCATTAAAGCCAAGTTCAAAGCAAGGATGGAAAGGGGTGTATGTGAGTGTGAAACTGGTACCTGAGAACATTGGGAAGTGAGAGGGTTTATGTGAGGGGCCTGGGATTGACAAGTGGTTTGGGGTGGTGACTTGTGCACCTGGTAGATGGTGCCCAGTGTGTCTTATAGGCGCACCCATCTGGATCTGTGGGTACTACCTGTTCTGAAGGTAAAGGTTCTCATGGTGAAGAGAGGAACTTATTCTAATGCTCATCGCATGGAATTCTGGGTTTAGAAAAGTGTCTTGTAATCTAAAAAATGGAGAACGAACCTGCTTGCTCTTTAGGAGAATCACAGTATACAGTGTAGTAAGGACTCTGAGAAGTCCTCCTTCTGGAGTCAAACAAATGAAGTATGATCCTCCCTGGGTTTTTTGTTTGTACTCTTTTTCTTTTCTTCTCTTTTCTTCTCTCTCTCTCTCTCTCTCCCTCTCTCTCTCTCCTTTTCTCTTTTAGAGAGAGTCACTCCTCCAGTCCTTGCTTGTACTCTTGATTCCTACTCTATCCCTAGAACATGGAAAAGGTAAAGTGGATATTTATCAAATCAGTGCATAGTTCCACTTGGCTTCACTTCCAGTTTTTGGCAACAGCTACCACTTTCTTCACTTCTTTTTACCTTCTCTTTTTTCGCTTAACTCCAATTATTCTTCAAGTGATGTGAGGTCTGGACTACTTTCTATCTTGTTAGCTCTATTTTGGAAATGATATTTTTGATGATCCTTAATCTGAGAAAACTCTTCGTCTGGTTGATATCTCAGGTGTCTGGGATGGGGGCACAGGACAAAGGAGCGTCCACTGTCCTGACCTGAGTGCTATGGTCTCAATGTGCCTTTCCTCCAAAATTCTTGTGTTGAAGATTTATTGCCAGTGTGGTAGTGTTAACAGAGGAGGCCTTTACTATGTGATTAAATCACAAAGGCGGAGTCCTGGTGAATGAAATTAGTGCTCATATGAAAGAGATAAGAGGGAGCTGTTTGCCCCTTTTGCCATGAGAGGAGAGAATGCAACAGGAGGATCTCACCTGTGAAGCAGCGGCCAGACATCAATTCTGCTGGTGGCTTGATCTTGGACTCCCAGCTTTTAGAACTGTAAGAAATAAATTTCTATTATTTATCAGTTATCCATTGTAATGCATTTTGTTAGAGCATCAGGAATGAACTAAGACATTGACAGTGACTTTTTTTCTGTTTACTCATCCATTTATTTATTGACTCATTCTTGTTCACTCAAGTATGTATAGCATGTCCATTAAGTGCCTGAAACTGTTCAAGAATTAAGGATCCAGCAGTGAATAAGATAAAGTGTCTGCTCTCATAGAATTTGCTTTCTAGCTGGGGAAACGGACTATGGCAAGGAAATAAACATGCAATGTACTTTCAGGTAGCAGTATGTGCACTTACTATAACAATAATGCAGAGTAAGAGGACGGAGGTATAGGGACTAGCCTTTTAAATTTTGTTTTATTTCCTAGTTACAAAAACACTGCATGTTTACTTGGAGCATTTGGTAAGTACAAAAAATATGAAAGAGGAGATTATTCATAGTCCCACCTAGAGATAATTTCTATTAACATTTTGTGTTTTGGAATATCTTGCCAGCTTTTTCTGCTATACATAAGAAGTAATTTTTGCAGAAAATAATATATTATTTTTCCATATTAATAGTGCTCCTGTTGCGCTCATTTTTTCTTTTTCATTTCCTTTTTCTCATTCTTTTTTTTTTTTTATATCAGGAATTGGACCTAGGGCCTTGCTAAGTTGCTGATGCTGACCTTGAACTTCCAAATCTGCCTCGGACTCTCAAGTTGAGAGTCTGCCTTGTTGCTCACATTTTTATTGTCTCTTTCTATATATACAACAAAATTTATCATTTTAAGTGTTTCAAGTGTGTAGTCCAGTGATAATAAGTACATCGATACTGTTATTTTGTAAAAGAGAGAAAAAAATCAATTTATAAATCTTTTTCATCTAGTTTTTGTTTTTCCTCACTTAGTTGTGTATGTGGTGCTAGGGTTCTGACTTGGGTCCTTGCACACGCCCGGCAAGCGCTCTACTGCTCCCAACCTCTCATACTGTTGTGCAACCAACACTATCATCCATTTCCCAAAATTTTTCATCTTCCCCAAATTAAATTCCATACACATTAAACACTAATTCCCCATTCCCTGCCTCCCTACCTCCCACAGTCCATGGCAACCACCATTTCTATTTTCTATCTCTATAATTTTGACTATTCTAAGTACCTTATATAAAGAATTATACAGTATTTGTTCTTTTCTGTCTGGCTTATTATTATTTTAAAGAGAGCGAGAGGGACAGTGAGAGAGAGAAAGAGAGAGACAGAATCAATTTTATTTAGTTTTTCATGTGGCTTTCATTGCTCTGACACTTTGTTGTGTATGTGATACTGGGGTTGAACCTGCATCCTTGTGCATGCCAGGAAAGCACCGTAACCGCTGAACTACCACTCCAGCCCCTTGTCTGGCTTATTTTGCTTACCACAGTACCTTTCAGGTTGATTCCTGTTGTAGTATGTGTCAGCATATCATTCTTTATTAAGGTTGAATACTATTCTATTGCATGTATATACTACATTTGGTTTATCCATCCATCAGTCAAAAGAAACTTGGGCTGTTTGTTCAAAGAAATTTTAATGGCTGCATAACATTCTTTAATTATTGTAAAGCTGCTATGAACTTCTTATCAACATCTCTTGATCATTTCTATAGGACAAATTCTAGAATTAGAATCAGTAGGTCAGGGTTGGAGCGGTGGCTCAGTGGTTACAGCGCTTTCCTGGCATGCGCAAGGACGTGAGTTCAAACCCCAGCACCATGTACACAACAAAATGTCTGAGGAATCAAAGTTACGTGAAAAACTGAATAAAAATTGCTTCTCTCTCACTGTCCTCTCTTTCTTTAAAAAAGAAAGAATCAGTTGGTCAAACAACTTAAATATTTTAAAGACTTTTCATGAGATTTGCTAGGTTGTTTTGCAGGAGAACTCTACTACTTGATACCTTTTCTCTTTAGTCATGTATCTATTTTTTAAAAAGTCTTGTAAAGTTTGGGGATTTAGCTAAGTGATGGAGCACTTGGCTAGCATGCACAAATTCCTTGGCCCTTTGATTTAATCTGCAGCACTGCAAAATGCATTCAAACAAAAACTTTATAAACTTATGTGTTTATACTTTCTTATTTTTTAGAAAATACTTAAGGTTGACTTTTTCATTCTGTCAGGAAGATTCAGCTTCTGAATAACGTACACACCCAAGGGAGAATATCTGGTCTCTGGATATTATTTCTTATAGATGTGTCTATATGTGATTCAAGCATAGGAGATTGTGCTCAGGGCAAATTTATAGAAGCTTGAGGGTGGCGGTCTTTTTCAGATTTGGTGGTAAGGAGGCCTCTTGGATGAGAAGAAATTTGAGCTAAAACCTGAATAAGGTGAGGGAGCCAGCTGTAGGGGTATTTGGGATAAGATGACTCAAGGCAGAGGGAAAATGAGTGTGGACATCATTTGTCCATGCATCCATATTACTCTTTCCAACATTAGTTTGGCAGGAGTATGAAGGAGGGTGCATCCCAAGAGTGGATTCAAGAAGCATTCAATTAATCCCATCCCAGGAGAGAGAGAGATTGACTGGGGGATGTGGAGAGGACTGAGTTTTAAGATGCCCTTTGGTGTCATGTGGCTCTCCTTCAAGTCAGGAGACTACAGCCATCAGTAGTTTGGGGATCTCATCAGCTATGGGGCTTGAAATCTTGGGATTGATTTCTATATGCAAGGCTAACCATCGTTTGCCTAGTTTCAGAATCATGTTCTACACTGCCCCTTTCCAGTTTCTTGAACCCCTTCCCTGGGGTTTGTCAGGCTCCTCTCATCTTGATGTTAGACTGACACATTCAGTAAAGAGCATATGTCAAAGCCATGGCTGCCACTGCCCCCGAGCAGATGGCTTCATTGTTAGCGTATGACTAGGGTAAGAAAATGATTCACTTGTCCTACAGCCTTGATTTTTACCTTACTTCCTGAATGTTTAATCTTCTTCGTTTTTTAAAATTTTCCTTCTTTTCTTGTTCTTCTTTCAACCTGTATATATTCTTGACATTCATTTTATTTATTTATTTTATATCATATTATAAATTTGCATTAATAATACATTTATATTTTATTTATTTATTTTGGTACCAAGACTCAAACTCAAGGGTACTTAACCACAAAGCCACATCCCCCAGCCTTTTAAAATTATGTTTTATTTTGAGAGAAGGTCTCACTAAGTTACTAAGGGCCTTGCCAAGTTCCTGAGTCTGGCCTTTAACTTGCTATGTGACTGCCTCAGCTTCCTGAGCTGCTGGGATTATGGGCATGTGTCATTGTGCCCAGCATATTCTTGACATTCAACAACTATTCAAGTTACTTTATTCCAGTTTTCATGGATGTTATCAAAACATTTTTTTAAAAAGAGGGAAGGAAAGAGTGAGAGAGAGAAAGAGAGAATCACTTTTATTTATTTTAATTTTCATCTGGCCTTCATTTCTCCAACACTTAGTTGTGTATGTGGTGCTGGGATTTGAATTTGAGTCCTTGGCACATGCCAGGCAAGAACTCCAACTGCTGAGTCACTGCTCCAGCCCCTAATTAAAACATTTTTGTTGAATCATATTCCAAACTTTTTTATTTAAAATTTCATCTGTTGAAGAATATAACAATAAGGGATGCTGGAGGGATTATTGGGAGATAGGAACACTAGCACACTGTTTATGGAACTGCAGACTGGTACAGCCATTCCGGAAAGCAATTTGGAGACTCTTCAAAAAATTAGGGGTGGATCCACTGTACAACCCAGCTATCCCTTTTCTGGGCATTTTCCCAGAAGAGCTAGAATCAGCACATTACAATGACACAGAAAAATCAATGTTCATAGCAGCTCAATTTACAATAGCTAAATTATGGAATCAACCCAGATGCCTGTCACTGAATGAATGGATCAAAACACTGACATATATATAAAGCTGACATATACATATACATATATATATATACTTGGTTATTAGAAACAATGACTTTATTGCATTTGAAGGTAAACGGATGGCAATGGAAGAAATTATGCTGAGTAAAATTAGCCAAATCCAGAGACTCAAGGGTTGAATGTCCCTCATTTGAGGACGCTAGAGCAAAACCCAGGCTTGGGTGAAAGTTCAAGCTCATGTACTAGTCTCACTACAGTTGAAGCAACACATAATCTAGGGGAACCATAGATATGTGGGAGAAGGGGAGGAAATAGACGAGAAGTCAGGGAAAGGGATGGATGATAGGGATGGATCTAGCGGGGGAATCAACAGTACAGCATATTCTTTACTGTCCTGAGAAGCCAAATAATACTTATGCAATGATTTAATTCTGGAAAATGCACAATTATATACATACACACACATATATATACATATGTATACATATATGTATGTATACATATATATATGTGTGTAAAATCATCTATATTTGTTGTAGGGGGAAATATGGAAGAGTCAAGAGACTTGGGTGTGGATGATGTGAGAGTGATTCTGGATTAGGGTCAGGGGCATATCACATTGTTACAAATGTGCATTTATGATTTACAACAACACAATTCCTCAATAAAATTAAAAAGGAAAAGGATAAAAAAAATTTTATCTGTTCATGAAGTTTCCTCATTTAGCACATAGAAAAGAAATTTCAGTGGGTCAGTTAGAATTTCTAAAGGAGGAACTTCATTTTGTGTGGTCACGCAGAGCTTACTCCAGACATTTACCATCAAACATGATAATTCAGATGCAAATGCTGATAAATTAGTGTAACTACAATCACCATTACAGATACAAATGGAGGCTGACGTCCCATCCATGGTAAATGTCTCACCCTCTCTAGATTGCATATAACAGAGAGACATGACATCCTGGTAATGAAGAGGAGGCACAATTTAGATGCACAAAGAAGGTCCCCATCTCTAACTGGAGAGAGATGGAGCAGAGTCCCTGTCTTTATGATGGATTTTCTGCCAATTGTCTAAGTGGTAAATTCATAGGACCCTGACATGGAACATATTTACGTGAGAGCTGAGAAAAAGAAAAGGACAAGAGGTCATTTACTTTCTCAGTAGGTCCCCAACTTACTTCAAAGCTCTCATCATACTTCTCTGCCTTGACTCCATGCTGCGTCCCTGGGGAAGCCCTTAGGTGACTGACTTTCCTGTTGTTCCTTTGCTAATTCTTATCCAGGCATTCATTCCTTGACTAATTCTGGCCCAGATCTCAATTTTTAGGAATAGAACATTCATGAAAATGGGCAAAGGAAGAATCTTTTCCTGATGGTAAAGAGAAATGAGATCACCAATAAAATAAAGCTTAACAGCCTCAGTTGTTTTCAAGAGTCTGGAAAACAGTCTCAAAAGGAAATAAAAGAAGTCAGACAGGGAAAGTCATGTTGAAGATTATAGAGACATTTGCTTTTTCCTGGAAAAATGAACTTGTGATTTTAAAAGCAAAGGAAAGGAAAGGAAACAACTTTCATTTGATTCAAATAAAGACACACACACACACACACACACACACACACACACACACAAAAGAAATTAGATCATTGAATCCTAAATCCCAATTTTCCCTTCTTTGAGTAGCCATCCACATCATGAAAGAAGAAGAACATCTTCCTCTCCCTTTAAGGATGTCCCTTTGGTGTGTCCAGGCAGAAACTTGTCTCAGACTTTGAAGGAGGAATAGATGCATCAGGGTAGACCCAGTTAGTGGAGCTGGTGGGAAGAGGAGTGCATACTTACCCTAAGGTGCAGGGCACACTGTTGGCAGAGGGACCTCCAGACCCTACTCTTATTCCTCTGTCCTCTTTCAGTACCTAGTTCCTTTCATTTGTAACTTGTATTTAGTCATGAAATAAGCCAGGCAAGAGCTAGGCACACAGTACAGAATCTGCCCAAGGGCTCCCAATGCAGCTCTGAATCAGTGGCTCACAGTGGCTTTGCCTTATTTGCATGCTGGCCATCCCTGGGGGTCTGTTAAGGGAAATGGGGAGCTGCTAGAGAAGGAGTGGTGAGTGCTCCCTTTTGGGGTCCTATCTTAAGATTCATTTTTTTCTAGCTGATCATAATGGGCTTTGCATTGTGGTTTATCTGCCCCATTGTGCCATTGGGGAAAAAAACTCTGAGCAGTGCTGTTGTTTGGAACTGCTGCTATAGACAGTAAGTGGGCTATTTGGGTGATTTGGTACTAGGTAAGGCAACAAGGAAGCAGAGATCATAATTCAGAAGATATTATAATTGGACTAATTTCCTGTGTGTATGTAATGTTATTGCTCCTGAGCAGTGATTTTGCAAATTCAATTCACTAACTTAAAAATTTTCATTCTTTGGCTTCAACAGGACATTAAAAGCAGTTCTTCAGAGGCTGTGTGTATGTGTGGGTGAGAGAGAGAGAGAGAGGAGAGAGAGAGAGAGAGAGAGAGAGAACTGGGAAGAGAGAGAATGAGCACAACCATTTGATGCAAAGCAGATCCAAGGTGTAGCTGTACATATTCATAAAGCTTGTGCATGTGGTTTTTAAGAAGTGTGAGCATTTGAAGGAAAGGTACTCTGTAGAGGTCAAATATCTGTATGTTAGATCAACCTATTTAGGGCTAACAGCTTACTTCTCAAATATTTAAGATAACTGAAGAGCCAATTAAATTCTTTTTAGAAGTCTTCAGAGATCTAGTGATTAAGAATGAAGTGTATCCAATCCATTGGGAAGGATTCTGATAGTATGCTGGAGTTCAGTGCAGAGAGAGGGTATGAAACCAACTGCACCCTAATGCACAGTTATTATTTGAATGACAGATACAAGGTCAAGAAATATACCTAACTGCCCTTCCAATGTAAATGTAGTACATACACACCATGAAATGCTATTCAGCCATAGAAAGGATGAAATCCTGTCATTTGCAACACCATGAATGGAACTGAAGGTCATTAGGTTATATGAAATAAGCCAGGCACAGAAAGGCAAATACCAAGTGAGCTCACTCATATGTGAAATATGAAGAAGCTTATTTGATTGAAGTTTAGTATAATGGAGATTATCAGATGCCAGGGAGAGTAGGGAGAAGGGAAGGAGGGGTGGGGAAAGATTGATCAATTGGTACTAAGGTATAGTTAGACAGGAGCAAGAAGTTATGGTATGCTATTGCACAGTAGGGTGACTATAGAGAACAATAATCTATTGTGCTTTTCAAAATTTGGAGGAAATAATTTTGAAAAATTTTACCATAAAGAAATAATACATGTTTGATAGATAGATGTTTATCCTGATTTAAACATGTCTGATACATGTACATGTATCAAAATATCACGCCACCTCATTGACATGTGCATTTTATGTTTTTCTATATCAGTTACACATAAATTAAATTAAACTAGAAAAATTATTTTCAGTACCAGAAAAACATCACTATAATCATCATTATTGTTAAATGTAAATTCTGTTGGGGACATCTCATTCTTAAAAAAAAAATCACTTTTTTCTGATTATGGAAAGTATGTCTGGTTTATTGTGGAAATCAGTAAGTGGGATTAAAATGGAAGAAAGTTGGGCTGGAGCAGTGGCTCAGCGGTTTCAGCGCTTGCCTGGCAAGCACAAGGACCCGGGTTCAAATCCCAGCACCATGTACACAACTAAGTGTTGGAGCAACGAAGGCCATGTGAAAAACTAAATAAAGTTGTTTCTCTCTTTCTGTCTCTCTCACTGTCCCTCTCTCTTTAAAAAAAAATGGAAGAAAGTAGAACATTGAGATAATCAATAGTAATAGTTTGAGGAATAGTTTTTCTAATGATATGTTAAAAACTAATGTGGGATTACATGGTGCATATTAATCGATGAGAGATTTTTGCCACTTCTTGTGCACATTTTCTAAGTCATTAAGTCTGAATGGTAATTGCTTTGACTTCAGCTTTAGGGTAAAAGGAATAATTTTAAGTGTATCCATTTGCTATGGGTATATTTATTGAGAATCTTTTTGGCTTTAAGTAATAGGAAAATGGCTGCTTAGTTTAAGCAAAAAGGGAAATTTCCCTTTCTTTCTTCTTTCTGCTACTGGGGATTGCTCTACTTCTCAGGTACATGCCTGTCCCTTTTTATTTTGAGATGAAGTCTTGCTAAGTTACCAAAGCTGGCCTCAAATGTGTCATTCTCCCTGCCTTAGTCTCCTGAGTCACTGGAATTAACAGGTGTGCCCCACCAGGCCTGGCAAAGGGAAGTTTCTTGGAAAGGATATTAGGGTAGCTCATGGAATCTGAGAAGCAGTGAACCATCATGCCAATAGAAGGACCAAGGTCAGGGCTTCCAAGGCCTCACTACTCCTCCATCTCTGGTTCTTTCAGTTCCAAATATCAAATTCCCAGAAAGGATGGTAATGATGATTAGGTCCTAGTTCTGAACCATTCATCTTTGTCTAGCGCAGTGTTGCATTGTGGCAATATGGACATTCCATGGTAATCATGTATTGGGGAGGGGAGAACAAAGGAGCAGGAGGAAGAAAGGGAAAGGGAGGGGAAGGAAGAGGAGGAGGAAGGGCAATACCAGGAAGGAAAAAGGCTTGTAAAATGGAGGTAGTAAAAAATAATTTCCATCTCAAAGAGAAAATGAGACATTGTATTAATTTCTTTGGACACTTAAAAAAAAAGAAAGAAAATTGAGACTATTTAAATCATCCTAAATGCTCCACTAAAATCTAATGCTTGCAAAGTTGTTAATCCAATGTTCAATGTTATTATAGCAGCTCATTAATTTTATAACATACATCAATTTCACTGCATTTTTATGTGGTGATTGGACCATTCTGGAAACTTGGAGAATATATGTCTAGGTACTGTATATATTTATGCTCCTTTTGTAGGATTTGGGATATTATTTTAGTGTTTTAAATATTTATAGACATTTATTAAATGGTTATAGTTTTGTTCCTTGACAAACTATTTAGAGTATCTATATTGTACTTGCTGAGGGACTCCTTGGTCAAGAAAGAAACTTCCAATTATAGCTTATTTTCCTTGGAAAATATGATGCACTTTATGGAGTGGCTTCTAAAATTATGTTGCAACTAAAAATGGGGCCTGCTGATTTATCCATTTAAATCTATAGAAATGTATAGATATGCATGTATTATCTCACAAGCACATAGTTCAGTTTATACACACACATTCACTAACCTAAGACAGAAGATTTACATATCTGACCATGTCAAGGTATGGATGGGCAGTGGATGGCCACAAGAGTTTGAAGGCAGAAAAATTAGTTCAGAGGTCAAAACATATGAATGTTAAAGGTTATGCACATGGAAGAGACTCCAGATTGCTGAATGAAACAGGTGTCTCAAGTAATGTCTTCCCAGGCCTCCCTTACCGTGCAGAAACATGAGAATGCATTCCAGTATCTTCCTCTTATGGTCCTTTTTGGCTTCCGTAAGACTGAATTTCTAGGTTTAATTTTTGTCAGTAGCCAACTGCTCATCTGAATTATTTTACACTACAAGTAGAACCCGGCTTTTGAACCATTGTTCCTGGAATATCCAATGCCATGGGTATGTGGTGCGGAAGCTTCCTGAGGAAGCACAGTTGTCCCAGAGTGTATCTGGCCTGGATGGGATTGGGTTTTCTTCAGATCCTATTTCAATGAAACAATCATTAGGGCTATATTATATCCTCTTTGGGCTTGAAGGTTTTCCCTTGGAAGAATTATGTCTATACCCTACGAGGCTGATAAGTTTCAGAATCACAGTGCTTAGTACATAGTTGGAACAATAAATATTATTGATTAATGGAGAAGTTACAGGGTGTCTCAGGCCTAGATCACATATCTTGAAATGACCCTGGAAGTTCTGAGGTCTTCATAATCACTGCTGGTTAGAGAAAAACAGAAAAGGCCTACAGAATCTAAAACATGAAATCTGGCATTCTGAAGTAGGCCAAATTGCAGAATGAGGAGTTCTTAGATAATTGTATCAGGTCCCTAGCTCCACAATACAGATTTTGGCATATGAGCACTATCTATCTTCTATCTATCTATCTGTCTATCTATCCATATATCTATCTATCTAATCCATTTATCATCTATCTATCTATCCAGCTAGCTATCATTGTGTGTGTGTGTGTGTGTGTATGTGTGTATATATATTCCTTTGCCATTGAGCAAAGGAATACAAATAAATTCACTAAAGATACTCAGTTTGAGTCAGACAGTCTTGAGGTCCAAGCTGATTTAGAGAAGCAAGAGAAGGTTTTCTCCATCCACATGGAACTAGCAGAACTTCAAACCTTTTCTAGTTGAAGGAATAAAATATGATTTTCAACTATTAGCGGTTGACAGAGTTTATTATTAAACAACAGCATTTTCATCACAAATTTAACATCTAGAAAAACAGCAATCCTGTGTTACTCATAGGAATATTGAGATTTAGAGAAATTAATCAAGATCACCTGGCAAGACTGTAAGTAGTAGAGCCAGAAACCAGATTTGCCTGATTCTTGTGCATTATGACTCAAAGTGAGAGAACTTTAAGGAAAAAAAAAATCTTAGGGAATTACTGAAAGCCAGAAGTGACAGAGTAAGAAGACATTTAATCTTCAATTTGGAATTTGGCTTGGGTTTAAGATGCCAAGTTCCTTATTAGTAAGTTCTTTCTGAAAGGGCTTCATGTAGCACTCACAAATCCACAGGCGATGATAGTTTAATGTCAAGGAAAAAGAACGTTCTGTAGCTCTCAAACTAGTATACCAGGACTCTTTACAAAGAATGATGGACTCCACCCCTAGAATTTTTGATTCAGGAGTACTCATGTCTAAGTTCTCCAGTGGTGCTGGTGCTTCTAGTCTATGGACCACACTGAGAATCACAGGAACCAGGGAAACCTATCAAGTTTCAAAATGAGGTCTCCAGTTGACCACAAATCACATGAAAATCCCTTATAATTTAACAAACTATTCCCCCAGAAAATCCCAAAAAGCACTTGGAGAGTTTTTGTTAATTTATTTTTGTTAATTTATTTTTGCTTTTCCAGTGGGATATGAAGGAGTGCTAGAGAGAAGTAAGTTTTAATTCTTCAATATTATAAGAAGACAGAGAAATTAGTGATATAGTTCTGTTTTAGTTAGCTTTGCGTCACTGTGACCAAAGCCTTGACAAGAACAATGTAGAGGAGGAAAAGTTTATTTTGGCTCATGGTTTCAGAGGTTCAGTTCATGGTTGGCTGACTCCATAGCTCTGAGCCCGAGTGAGGCAGAACATCATGGCAGAAGGGCATGGAGGAGGAGAGTAGCTGAAGAGGTGGCAACCAAGAGAGGGAGCGAACTCTCCATTCACAAGAGATAAAATACAAACCTCAAAATCACACCCCTAGGGGCTGGAGTGGTGGCTCAGAGGTTTCGGCGCTTGCCTGGCAAGCAGGAGGACCCGGGTTCAAACCCCAGCACCTCGTACACAACCAAGTGTTGGAGCAACTAAGGGCATGTGAAAAACCAAATAAAGTTGTTCCTCTCTTTCTTTCTCTGTCTCTCTCACTGTCCCTCTCTCTTAAAAAAGAAAAAAATCACACCCCTAGTAACCACCTCCACCTACCTATTGTTAGTTACCACCCTGTTAATCCATATCAGTGGACTAAGCCACCAGTCACATTACAACTCTCATAATCTAATCATCTCATTTCTGAACAATCTTGCATTGTCTCACATGTAAAGTTATTAGGGGACATCTCATATTTAAATCGTGACAAGTTTCTTTTGAAATGGGTGAGCTAAATGGAGACAAACCAAAATTCATTCAAAACTATTCTCATCTGGAAGAAGTCCTTTTGATGATAAAAAGAGAACTTTGTGGTTAAAGGAAATGCAGGATAATTGGTGTATTTCTACCCACAAGACAGATTTCTTTCTTTTTCTGCTGGCATTTTCTTTAGGAAAATTGAACATCTAATAGAATAAGTGCATAGCTCTTGTCCATTTAATGACATGTGATTGAGCTGTAGTTGTGAGAGAGCTGCACTTCCTCTAGGAGATGTGTATTTTCACATTTGTTTGAACAATAAGGTACAGGTCTTTCTGATTCAGATCACCCATGCCACTTACAAGACAGTCTCTGAAAATGACTTTTCATTGTTGTCTATGAAAACACAGATTCTTTTCTTTAAGTAAGCAGTTTTTTAAGACATAGTATTTTCACATATTCATGAGATACATTATGGTAATTTGACACGTTTATGCAATGCAGAATCAAATCAGGGAAATAAATATTTCCATCTCTTCAAACATTAATTATTTTTTTGAGTTATGAATTTTGACTATTATTATTTTTAATGCTTTTATTAGTGCATTATAATTATACATAATAGTGGACTTCGTTTTTAGAGAAAGAGTCCATTTTATTTATTTTTTCATCTCTTTTTTTTCTGAAACTTAGTTGTGTATACAGTGCTAGAATTTGAACCCAGATGGGTCCTCAGGCATGCCAGGCAAGTGCTCTACCACTGAGCCACTTCTTCAGCCCCAGGGGACTTTGTTTTGATATAGTCATATGACTAAAACATAATTTGCTCCATTTCAATCCCATATACTTCCTTTTCACTCCCTTCCCCTCTCCCCCTGATATCCTTCCTCTACTCTGTTGGTTTTCCTTCCTTTTATTGTCTTTTAAATTGGTGCATTATACTTATATATAAAAGTAGAATTCATTGTGATATATTTGTACATGCATACAGCTTAATTTAGTCAACGTCATTCTGTAGTTCCTCCACTTTCCCATTCCTCCTCCCTCCTGCTAAATCCCTTCTTCTACTCTATTGTTCTCCCTTTTGGTTTCAGGAGATCCCCTCTTCTTTTCTTTTCTTTTTTCAGGGCTGAGGACTGAACTCGGGGCCTTGTGCGTGCTAGGCAAGTGCTCTGCCACTGAGCTAAATCCCCAACCCCTCTTCTTTTATTTTTTTGTGTTGTAATTTTTTATTTACAAATCTACTTTCCCCATAAGATTGATTTCTTCATCCCTTTTTAATTCCTTATTTTGCTCTTTTTTAAAAAAAAGAAATTAATTTTATTTTTACATCTGGTTTTAGTTTTTCCACCACTTAGTTGAGTATGTGGTGCTGGGGATCAAAAGTGGGTCCTTGTGCATGCCAGGCAAGTGCTCTACTACTGAGCCCCAGCCCCAATTCCTTACTTTTCTCTAGCTTCTGCATGTGAGGGAAAACATTCAATCATTGACTTTTTGAATTTGGTTTATTTCACCTAACATAATGTTCTTCAGTTCCATCCATTTATCAGCAAATGACATAGCTTCATTCTTCTTTATGGCTGAGTGAAGTTCCTATATATATGTATATATATCACATTTTTAAATCCATTCTTCTGCTGACAGGCCCTTAGGCTGATTCCATAACTTGGCTATTGTGAATTGCAGTGCTATAGGCATTGATATGCATGTATCTCTATAGTAAGTTTATTTTATCTGTTTTGGATAAATACCAAGAGTGGCGTAACTAGGGGATACAGTGGTTCCATTCCATCTTTTCAGGAATCTCCATACTGCTTTCCAAAGTAGTTGAACTATTGGTACAATTCCACCATTAATGCATGAGTGTACCTTTTCTTCCACATCCTCACCAGCATTTATTGATATTTGTATTTTTGATGATTGCCACTCCAACTGTAGTGAAGTGAAATCTCAGTGTAGGTTTGATTTGTATTTCCCTGATTGCAAAGAATGATGAACATTTTTTCATACATTTGCTGACCATTTGTATTTCTTCTTTTGAGAAATGTCTGTTTAGTTCATGTGCCCATTTATTGACTGGGTTTTTTTTTCTGATGTTAAGTTTTTTTTTAAAGTTTTTTATTTATTCTGGACATTAATCCCCTGTCAGAAGAGTAGCTGGTAAAGATTTCCTCCCACTCTGTTGGTTCATTCTTCACACCTTTACTTGTTTCTTTTGCTGTGCAGAAGCTTTTTAATTTGATGCTAGCCCACTTACTGATTTTTTATTTTATTTCTTTTGCTTTAGGAGCCTTATTAAGGAAGTCAGTGCCTGTGCCAATATGTTGTAGTGATGAGACTGTTTCTTCTAGTAGTTGCATAGTTCCTGGTCTAATTCCTAGGTCTTTGGTCCACTTTGAGTTGATTTTTGGATAATACAGATTCTTAAGGATAAAAGAAGACTCCTCTAGTTAAGTATATTTGTCAATGTAAAGTGGCATGGAATTCTAGCTGCAGCTAATTGGCAGGTCTTATGCAGATGGAGAGTTTAGTGCAAAGGTTTCCTCCTGGAGTGCTGTCAACGTCAGCACCTAAGGGAGTAGGAAGCAAGCAGGCCGGACACAAGGAGAGGCTGAATAGCAATGAAGTCACAACAAAAGTCTGTGCAGATACCATGAGAAATTCTGGAGCTAGGATAGTCCTTCAGGGTTGTCCCAAATTGAGGCAAGGGGACTAGGCATTTGAACCCCATGCTGACCCTGAGGATGGGGCAAGGTGGCTTCTCTCATGAGAGGACAGTTTCTGGAGAAGGAGGCCAGCTGTGCCATCAGCAGTTCACTTCCAGTGAGGGAATGAGTACCTCCATTCTGAAGGGGGATCGGGGTGAGGAATCTAGTTTATATAAGGAAACAAGGGGCACATTTTGTTTCCATGTCATGGAGATGCCTAAACTTTTATATATTGAACACATTTTGTGACCAAAATAGTCTGTGAGATTCCATGGAGTATTTAAAGAAAAGCAGACATGCATTCTGCCTTTATAGAAACTAGTACTATCAAATACTACTTGTGGAGCTGGAGCAGTGGCTCAGCGGTTTGGAGAGCTTACCTGGAGTGCATGAGGAACCGGGTTAGAACTCTAGCACCTATACAACTAAGTGTCAGAGAAACAAAGGCCAGATGAAAAACTAAATAAAGTTGATTCTCTCTTTTTCTCTTCCTCTTAAAAAATACTACTTGTACAATAGACATAATTTGACTTTTATCCAGGGTACTATCTATAGCATCCCAGTTATATCACATAGGATCCTTTGCTGGTACTAGGCATTATACAAATTAGATTAGATACCGGTTGTAAAGCAGAAAGCCATTGGAAGGGTAAAGCAATAGCAATGGCCGCCATTTGCTGAAACACTGTTCAAAGCACTATTATTACTCATACTTTATAGATTTAAGGAATTTAGACATAGAGAGCTTTAGAAAATTGTTCAAAATCACAGAGATTTCAAGAGACAGCTAGAATTTGAAATCCAGCCTGCTCTCCAGAAGACCAAAGCAATAGGAACCAGTCCAAGAGCTCCTGGGTCCTGATTTTCTCTAGAACAAGGGTCAGAGAATCGTAGTCAGCAGGCCAGATTCAGCTAGTGGCCTGATTTTGATTTTTGTCACCTTGCTGTCTAAGAATAGTGTTAACATTTTTAAGTGGTTGGAAAAAAAAGATTGTGTGACATGTGAAAATTATATGGAATTCAAATTTCAGTGTCCGTTAAGTGTTAACTGGGATCACAACCACGCCTGTGCATTCATATACTGTCTGTGGCTACTTTTCAAGCCAGTGTAGCACAGTTGAATGGTTGTGACACAGACTGTACGGCCTGCAAATCCTAAATTATTTACTGTCTGGCCCTTTTTAGAGAAATATGCAAAGTTATTCTTAACCTACGCTCATCTGGAAACACTTGGGAGAGGTTCAAACTTCCAGGCCTTAAACCGCATCTTGCACCAATTAAATCAGAATCGCTGGAGATAAGACTGTGTCATCGGCACTTGTTGACACACTCTTTGGAGTTTCTCCAAAGTGCAGACAAGGCTGGGAAGAACAACTGCCTTGAGCAGGAATATGTTTTGAGGGGCAGATGGACCAGGCCTCTCTGCCTACAGACTGCCAGATGGGAAAGAGAATGCAGGTCGCTCTCACCACCTGCATGTGCTGTGAGCAAGAGCTTCAGGACCTCTAGATGCCCTCTGGTAAAAGCATTTCCCAGGCATGGCAGGGAGGCAGAGGGCAGAGGAGGGGATATGCCAGTTATCTATCCCAGTCACTTGGAGTGACTAAGATGAGAACAGATTTTCCCCCAAATGAAGTATATTCACATGTATAGGGAGCGTAGCCTTCCTTATCAAGCCTGTAGGAACAGGTAACCTAATTCCTTAGCAACCACTAAAGAATCCATCTGGTCAAAGCTATAGAGCACAAAACCAGCCACCCTGTGCAATGAGTCCATCAACTCTGCTTCAGAATCAACAGAGAGGCTTGTTAGAGAATCAAGATCTCTATGAACAACCCTGGAAATCTGCATTTTAACCAGCTACCAGTTCATTGTGAAGAACTTTAAAGTTTGGTCATCATTACCTAAATGGTTATGCTGTTAAATTCTTGGCAGACATGCAGGTCTATCCTGTCCCTTGGTCATTTGCCACGGAGGACTTAACTGGTTCAGATTGCTTGATTCCTTTCAAAGGTGCACACACCATGTTTTTAAAAAATGGACTTTTCAGATAAAATTGATACATACATTCCAAGTGGCCTTTAAAAGAGCCAATTATTTAGGGGCTGGAGTGGTAGCTCAGCAGTTACAGTGTTTGCCTGGCATGTGTGGGTATGTGGGTTCATACCCTGGCACCACGTACACAACAAAGTGTCCAAGCAATGAAAGCCACATATAAAACTAAATAAAATTGATTCTGTCTCCCTCTCTCGCTCTCTCTCACTGTCCCTCTCTATTTAAAAAACAAAAAGAAACAGTTATTAAAAAAAACAGTGGTGGAAGTGATACATTCATTCCAACAATTGTTATCTTAATGCTTAATGTTATAAAAGCTTTGTGGCAAACAGGTTTTAATATTAAATTTGAAATATTAAATGGTGTCAAATCTTCCTTCTTTGAGGAAAAAAAAAGGCCCAAATGTTTTGCAAATAGGTG
This sequence comes from Aplodontia rufa, assembly GCA_004027875.1. Lineage (NCBI taxonomy): Eukaryota > Metazoa > Chordata > Mammalia > Rodentia > Aplodontiidae > Aplodontia > Aplodontia rufa. Next base: position 1,375 of record PVKS010029743.1, on the reverse strand, counting down.
CATATCATTGAGAATGAAATGAGGTAAATAAAAATGGCTGATCAAGTTGGATCTGTTTTGTTTTATTTAAAACTGAACTTTGACTTTTAAGTGATCACATTTCTTATCTGTTCACTTTCACTCCAAAAGCCACACCTTCATAATATTTTGAATATTTTCTCTATTACAGTTGTTTTAAAGAAGTCCTGCCTATCTGAAAAGAAAGGAAAATAGTCTTTGGGACTGACAGATTTCACTATATGTTGTATGAAAGCAGCCCTATTTCTTATTATTTTCTTAAGGGGTAACCACTTACAAAGTCTACAGCCATTGTTTTGTGGGTGTAGGTGTCCAAATATTGAATTATGTGATTCCGTTACAGGAAATCATTGTGAGATAGAGAACATCCTTTACTTTCTGTTAACTAGGGAGATTGTTGGGGAGATGTGAAACTTGGGATAGGATGGTCATTTCACCTCATTCCAGTGTGATTAATGGGTCCACATTTGCATCAGAGCCAAGGGCAGAAGAACAGAGTAGACAGAACAACCTATGTCCTATGGTGGCTGAGCTGGGTCAAATTGCAAATGTACTTCAGAATCAGATTTAAAATAGAATTCAGGAGGATGGAGTGATAGATAAGTCAGCATGAGGGTAAATGCTATGGCAGCACTGAAAGGTTTTGTTTGACCACCTGGGACTGAGATGCCTGTTTCCGAAATGAAAGGATGTATTTTATGAGCTGGTGTACCCTCCTTGAGTGCATGGGTGATGCTCCTTGATAACAGCACAAACGGAGCTTGAGGCTTTGCATTTTTTAACTGGTCTACGGGCGTTGGCTGCGTTCATTGTGTGCTTATCTCCAGGAGGGCAGGCTCATGTTCTAAAACGTCCTGTCCAAGGGCTTTCACAAATGCTTGGATGTCTTTAATTTCACCAAACTGAAAAAATTGAACACATAGATCACTGGGGCTGGATGTCCTGAAGGCAAAGATTTCAAAAAAGATGGCACTGGTTTCCCTAGAACAATCAGAACAACATAACACCACATTGATGTGGAGTCTGAATTACTCACAAGTCTCTTCATTCATAATATAAAGGCAACTTGAGAAGTTCAGGTGACAACTTGACCCTGAGACATTATTAAGTGGCTTCTTTAAGGATTCATGCTGGAGATGAGAAGCAAGGGGAAATCCCTTGGGAAATAGAGGCAAATTTTCAGTTTGGAAAGGCTCTAGTGGTGATTAAAATTTTATTCTCATTTCTGTTTGTCTGAAAAGACTGAAACTACTCTTTAACTGGATGCACGTGGACATGTGTGTTACATGCCACAGTGTCTGTGACTGGGTGTGTGTGTGTCGGGTGGGGAATTGTAGGAATATCACCTTCAATTATG